>OMKY01257365.1:0-15468 GCA_900302395.1 Bregmaceros cantori
GTAGCTGGTCGCCAACGTAGAGATCCGAGTGTCCGGCTGTGGCGAGTGTCCTCCCAGTGGCGTCAGACGCCGGTACGATCAGGCGGCGATCGTAGTGTGAGTCGAGACGGCTGAAGAGTCGTCCGATGGGCCATGTGTAGACCGCAGAGGCACCGTTGCGGTGCCGGTGGGAGGCAGCTGGAGGTAGCTGGTCGCCAACGTAGAGATCCGAGTGTCCGGCTGTGGCGAGTGTCCTCCCAGTGGCGTCAGACGCCGGTAGCTGGCCCCCCCGGGCGCCAGGGCGCCAAGAGCAGTCAGAGGGTCACCAATGTAGAGGTATGTGTGTAAAGGAAGGACACAGCCTCTATCATAAAAGCTCTTTATTCTTCAAGAGTCAAATCAGAATGAAAATGGACAATGCACCCTGTGTCTTGGCAGACAGTGCTGTGGGTGTGTCTCTGACATCACAATGCAGTTATGGAACTGGATGACACAGCGTGTCACAGAGCATCAAGTGTGCATAGAATTTCGCCTAGAAATGCGAACCACTACAAGGTGCTTTATGGCCATAACAATTACACTGCACAATGACATGTAGAGTCATTTTTTCTTTCTTTCTCAATGATGGATTTTGCTAATTTTTGAGTTTTTCTAAAGTTATAATGTTTTTTTTAATTGAGTGAGATAGTGACAGGATTAGTACCTGCGCTGCTCAGGTTCCAAGCAGGTAGTGGCTGGTTCTAGCAGCGACGTTGATCAATTCTAGCCACTGATTGGTCCTCCTCCCCGTGGTGCCACCCTCTGAATTACATCTTCTCCACAGGAGCTTCAAAATAGCCGTTTGGAGTTTCAGAGAGGCTGTCTGGAGCTCCGCATTCGACCTGGCGAGCAGGCAGTGTGTCGATGTCCCGTAAAGGCCAGATTATACTTCTGCAACTGTACACAACAAATGTCGCTTGGGTCTGGTCGCGAACCAGTTTTGCTGTTATGCTTCTGCACCCTCGATGCACAGCGACTAGCGATGCACAGCAGTTTCCCGCCGAAGCGCTAGTGAGAACTTGCGAGTCGCAAGTCACAATACACTTATGTCTTCCTCTCACTTTGTCAAAACACTCCGGCTCATGCATGGAGTCCAATATCACTTTTATCCAGGCTTCGCAGAATGGTGGAAGAAGACACTGGCGATCTCTCCGTTATATTATATTGCCATTGCCCGGTTCACATTTTAATAGTAATAAAACTCTTGCCGGGGGGACGTCGAGATTGAAAGCGCGGGCAGGAGAGGCTCCGAAGGGAAGCGTGGACGCTACGGAGACTCATCCCGTGGGGGAACCCCTCACTGTTTCCTCCCGCTCCGGAAACCGTTTCTACGTCCCCCCGACAAAAGAGTATTGTTTTTATTAGTATTACAAAGTGAACCAAGCCGCTGCTTGCCAAAAACGGCAATAGCAGAAAAATAATTATATTCTATATTATAGTCTGGCGCGCCCCAGTCCCGAAACAATGACACAGACAGCCGGAAAGGCATGCCAAGGACCGATCGCATGTCTGCGTGGCTCTGCGACCGTCAGTTCGTTTTTTGAGGTAGGCGACGATGGTTACGTGGTCACGCACAGAGACAGATCTGACGTTTGCAGAGGCTGTGCGTCAGAAGTATAAATCGGCCTTAAGGAGGCAGGTGGAAAGGCAACACAACTGAGTCGAGTTGAGTCAAGCCAAGTAGGGCTGTCATAGTAAGATGCCTTAGGCCTATGTTTTGTGCCATATTGTATACTATACTTTTTCAGCTGTTCCCTAAGAGGCTTCCACTTGGGCTCCTTGCTATCATGTGTCTGTGTATAGGAAATAATCACAATACAAAAAAAATTCAAACATGCCTTAAATACATGCCTTGTATTTAATACAATGCTCGGACGCACTAGCTATTACACTACTGAACTCTGAGTTAAGTCAGTAGTGTAATAGTTAGTGTATGCACTAACCACTTCACAGGTCATGCTGCAGTATGACTGGTAGTGGAGAGGCTATACACACTCTGGTCACTGAGTGATTGTACTCTATGTCTGTAATCTGTATGACTATGAGTGATATGCTGTGTAGAAGGTAGAATTGTTATTAGTGCTCATAGTTGCTTTGCCAGTAATACTGCCTTGATGTGGAGTGTCAATAAAGTTATTCTGATTTGATGTGGGTATGCACATACAATGTGTTGTGCATTACATGATGCTATATAGACACATCAGTGAAATTAGTGTGTTTGGAATAGAATCAATATGTTGTTTGTATACCCAGTGTTTGCCAATCCCTGAGAATCACAACGTGTGAGAGAGAGTGGGAGCGAGAGAAACTAAACATTGAGAGACAGAGAAACAAGATGGGCTGGTGGAGTGGGAATGAGATTGTCAGTGGTGTAGAGAGGGAGAGGGAAAAACAAGACATTCAGACAGAAATGAAGACAGAGAGAGAGAGAGAAAGAGGGGAGAGGATCAGCCCCAGTCAGAGAATAGAGGGAGGTCCTTCAGTTCCACAATAGCCTATGGGCGTACAGATGCATGTACGAACCTGTCAGAGTCCACAAGCATGTTTATGAATGAAAAGGGGGAGGGGGGTGTTAACTCTCTGATGTGATGGTGTATAGTAGTGTGTGTGTTATGTACGTGTAGTTGTGTGTGAGAGTGTGTGTCAGCAGGAATGAATGAACTATATAATGGGGGTGTGTGTACGTGTGCATGTCGTCATTTTTACGTTACAGCCCTACACACATACACACACGCCCTCTGTAAGGTCAAACTCGACTCTTTTCTTTAATCGTCATCATCTGCACGTGACATGTGCTGTGGATACCGCCAAACTTGAAATGCCTGGATCTTTTCTTGCACTTCATATAAACGTGTTTGAGGGGCGCAAACTCATAGCAATGGATTGTGTGTGTTTTGGAGTGCTAGAACAAATTCGAGTGCGTGTGTGTGGGGTAGAGCAGTGGGTTGTATTCTTGTAGCAGTTAATTGCTCATTAATAATCACATTATGCAGCATGGATATGCAGCAAAAACCCGGGGCGTTAATACCCGGGTTATTGATAGAGGCGGCTGCCAGCCGGCACCAACGCCGCGGACGCACACGCGCGCGCAAGCACGCTGTGCGTTCACGGACGCACACACATACACACACACGCACTCAGAGCAAGAACGCGGCCGAGCGACCATCTGCCAGCTGCAGCCGCACAACGCCCCGCCAGTACACCGCCCCGCGGAGCAGGACACCGTGACGTGTCGGCCACACTGCGGAGCCGAGCGGGGGAGCGGAAACAATGCGAAGCGGACAGCCGGGCTTTGGAGCCGCCGCGGCAGCCGCGGGACGACCCACCGCACGAGCAACACACCGCTCCCAGCTTCTCTCTCTCCCCCCAGCAGCCGCACACTCGCACCGGGGGCACGTCGGGACGGCTTGAATTGAGAGTGAGATACGGTCGGTTTGGTTTCTTTTTAACGCGCCGCATGTTTTTTTAGTTGTGCGTTTTTGCGAGACGGACATATAACAACAAGACTCATGCAGGGACACTCCAACACCCCGACATGGCGACCACCACGACGGCACGGAAAAGGAGGGAGTTGTTCGCCATACTGGAGACGAACACCGACGCCGAGAGCCGCGGAGGGGAGCCCGGCGGTCAGGAAGCTCCGCTGAACCTCTCCGCCGGCGTGAAGTGGTTCGAGCTCCCATTCCGCAAGCCCGGGGACTCGGACGACGACGCTTGCGGCGGTGACAGAGTCGACGTCCCGGAGGACGACTGCTATTACGGCGACTACGAGGCTGATGATGTCGGCGAGGCGGGGGGGAACGGGACCGAGACGCGGGAGAACGGATTTGAAGGAGGAGGGGGTGACAACGGTTCCGAAGGAGGAGTGGGTGAGAACGGGTCGGCGTACAACGCAGCCGGCCTGCTGGCGGGCAGCGGGTGCAACTTCATTCTAGTGACGGGGAACGGCGTCAAACACGAGGAGGACGAATTAGCGGATTATGCCGCTTCGAACCACTGCTCCGACTCCTCCGCCGAGTCTCAGGACTCGGACATCGATTTCTCCGACCTGGAGGAGGAGGAACGTGGTACTGGGTGGCTGAGCTTCCCCGAGGATCCGGACGAGGACTACGGCTCGCCAGACTTCTGGGGCGAGCCTGACCAGGTAATTTCTATCGAACCATTCTCAGCCACCAGCGGCCCCCAGCACTCGCTGGGGGACGACGCTGATACCCGTGACTATTTCCGGCTGCTCTTCCCAGATTCACTATTTGAGCACATGGTGGAACAAACAAATAATTACGCCCTCTATCGGCAGCGAATGAGCGGGAAGTCAGACCCCCACTGGCACCCCACTGACATGAGAGAGATGAAGGCATACTTAGGGCTGAACATTCTGATGGGCATTAATCAGCTGCCAGATTCCGGAATGTACTGGGCTAGTGACATCTTCATCGGCAACGCTGGCTTCAAGAAGACCATGACGGCGCGGCGATTCGAGAAGTTGACGCAGTACCTCCAGCTATGTGACCGTGAGGCCGAACCAGCACGTGGCGAGCGTGGTTATGACGGTCTCTTCAAGATCCGTCCGCTGCTCGATGTGCTGGACAACACCATGTGGGACGCATACGCCCCCAACCGCTGTCTAACCATCAACCAAAGTGCCAGCGTCCCAGCTGAGGGTGGGCGGTGGCGCTCCCAAGCTGGGCACCACTTGTCGCGCCGACCGCTGGATAAAGGCCTAGCCGTATGGATGCTATGCGACGCGCGCTCGGGATACTGCCACCGTGCCCGCATCCACGTGGGAAGGACGGATGGGGAGGGGCAGGATACGGGCACTTCGTTGGCATATCGCGTGGCAACCTCTTTGGTGCACGGACTCGAGGGGCGACACCACCACATCTTCATGGACACTTCTGTGACTTCGGTGCCGCTCATGCAGCGACTGCTGCATGACGGCCTCTACGCGTGCGGGCCCACGCGCTCAGGCCGGCGCGGCTACCCCGAGGTGCTGTGCCCGCGCAACGTGGGCAAGTTGTCGCCTGGCGAGTTCTACCAATGCCAACGCGGTAACCTGGTCGCCACAGTGACCCGCGACGATAAGGTGGTCAGCTGGCTGTCCACCAACTCGGCGCCCGGCATCGTGGGCATTGGCCCGGGGCAGGAGTGCCCGTCGCCAACTCCGCTGGTGCGCGCAGGGGACAATGATTGGGACAGTGATAGTGCGGACTGCAGCGAAGGTTTTGGTGGCAGCGGGCTACCGCCTCTAGGGCTCCCGCAACCACTACCGTTAATGCTATACCAAGAGAACATGCGCGGTGTGGAGCTGTGCGACCAGCTGCGAGAGTGTTACCGGGTCGGCCGTCCGTGCCGCCGCTGGTGGCGCTACTTCCTGTGGTTCTTTGTCAATTTGTGTGTCGTTGATGCATACATAATACTGCGCGAGAGCCGCGCTGGCTCTCCACCGGCTGGCTTTATCGGCAGTGGTAAGCGCTTCACACAGCGTCACTTCCGCGTGCGCCTGGCGCAGCAGCTGATCGGGGACTACCAGGGTGCGCGGGGCATGGAGCGTGCCGCCCGCAAACGCCACGCTGACTCGCCCATCGAATATGGGCACCGTTTGGAGCGAATGTCCGAGCGCTCGCGGCGCTGCCGAAACTGCACCAACAAGGGACTACGACATGAGAGTGTGTTTGGGTGCAAGATATGCAATGTCCACCTATGCAGGGGCGGCTGTTTCTCTGAATTTCATAAGTAAAACATAAGCTTTTTAGTTCACACCAGAGCATACATGGAACACACATTTGTGTGTGTGTGTGTGTGTGTGTGTGTGTGTGTGCAGGTTTGGGAAGAGGTTAATCTTGGATTACGCTTTGGAAAAAAACATCATTCTCTATAAACTGCAACTGTTGAACTTCTAATATAGTCTGAAATTATTCTTAAACAGACAAAACCATATTAAAAATTATTTGATGTTTTATGATTTAATTACGCTTATTTTAAGTAATTATACTTAAGTAATTATACTTTTAAGTAATTATACTTAAAATAAGTATTGTAATAGGGATTATTTGAAAAAAGCTTTAGTCAACCAAATGTCAACAAATAAATAACTTCAGGTGATACATTTTCACCGCCAACCATTTTAACGCACACAAAGTGTAGTGAATCATTTGTTAGAAATCATTTGATTCAAAGATTTTCTAAAAAGTAATCCCTTCAGAGGCCTTTCCAACCCTCTGTGTGTGTGTGTGTGTGTGTGTGTGTGTGTATGTGTACCTTCTCGGTCAAAAACAACTCGTGTCAAATGTTTTTTTTTTTTTTTTTTTTTTAGATTTGTAAACCCAAAGGTCGCCAAGACAGGTGCAAGATATAATCACACACTTTACGTAGAATAGTTTGTTTTTAGCTATAGAATGAATACTATTGCACGACTAAGTACCATTTGCTAGGTAGGTTGTTTTGTTAATTTAGGTAGGAATGTATGTTTTTTGGCAAATTGCCTTTATTACACTGACAGAATTGCCTTGTCAAACCTTTTTTATATATTGACAAAAAGTACATTGGTTTTATATAATGAACAAAAAAATGAAGATATTTCTGCACTTACAATACATCAGCAAATGTTTACTATTGGGAATTTCTCTCATTTTACAAAATAAAAACTTCATTATAATAATGCATTTTTTTTTTCTTCTTTTTGCAGTGTGCTCTTTATTGAGCTGTACTTTAAAGTCTTAGGTCGGGCTGATCTATTTGAAGGGAGATCTAACTGGTAGTATTACTCCAGTTTCTATTAAGCTAATAAACTATTAGCTTAGCATACGCTATTGTTGACTAACATCACAAGCATTTTTGCAACTGATTTTGCTTGCCAACTGAAGCACTGTGTGCTGGTTTTTTGTGTGTTTTTTTAAGGTGATATCACAAGATATTTTGTTTGGATCAATGGCAATTGCGTGCAAAACAGCATGGCTTAATTTGATATAACTTCAATTTCTTCAGCCCTACCTAATCCAGCACCCACACAATTGAATGACATTGTATCCACTTCATCTCACAGTCCGTGGCTTTCAAAAGCACTGATCGCTTACTCTACCGCACCAGTTGGGGGCAATGCAAGATTCATCTAAAATTAAACTCTTAAAAATTAATATAGTTGATACATCTATAACCCACAGCCATAAATTAGTGTATTGTAGATCTAAATAGGGTGGATTGCCCTAATGTGGGTCAGAAGAGCCCTCTGGCTCCTCCCTAAACTAGGGTAAAAGCAAAATATGGTAACGTGTCTAACATTAAGTTCAACTGTTCAACACTACATTTCATTGCCCCACGTTACAACTGACATTAGGAAGTTGCAGAAATATATTCTATTTAAAAAGTTTATATCCTGAGATGCCACGAGCAAAGAGTGTTCATGTGGTCTGCTTATTGTGACCGATGTATATAGTAACAATAATAATAACGACCAAAGTTCATCATAATCCGAATTATATTTAATACATAGTGGTGCATTTAAATGTGTTGTTGCTGTTAAATTGCAATCTGTCCCATATGATGCTCATTCGTTTTCTGGAATATCATCATGTTTGGTTCATTCATCTATAATGTTTTTTAATTGGTTGACAAAGTTTCGGTAACAATAGCCACTTAAGTGCCTCTGAGTGGGTGGCACTTGTGCGCTGGTGATTTTGCAAGTTAACTAATTACACACATGCTGCACGGCACCTTCATATCACCGGTTGTGTCCTTGAATTATGAAGTGTCGCCACCCTAAGGGTGTGGATGGTATTACACAAACATTTCGTTTTAAATCAGATACTGCATCTGCAATTCTGCACCATTAACTCGTTCCGCACCGCACATTTCATGCTTATATTGCCATAGAAGTCAAAATATATATTTTTAGAATGTAGAAAATTCTAACCACATTTTTTCTTGAAAACTAGAGATAATCTTTAGATTATACATTCAGCATAATTTGTGTAGAACATTTACAAGAAGCGTGGATTGCCCTAATGTGGGCCACTGCCTACATTAGGGCACTGAGCCACTGACTGCTTCAGTGGCTCTGGCTCGTCCCTAAACTAATGAATGTCAGTGAAACTATGCAACAAACTATGGTAATGTGTCTAACATTAGGTTCAACTGTTCAACACTACATTTCAGTGTCCCCTATTAGGCAACTGACTGACCCACATTAGGAAGTTGCAAAAAACGGCGTACTCAAGTGCAATCCACCTCGCTTACATCATTTTATTAGACTACAGGGACTGTAATCTGATCATTGTAATCCGATTACATTAGCCCTTTATCAAGTAACTAGTAATTCAACGGCATTACTTTGGTGGTAATCGGATTAAAAATAATGAAGCGAGATGTGCACATCCCGTTAAAGCTTATAGCTAATGGCTCCCCCTGATGAGTTCTTAGGACACTGCAGTATTGAGAAATGACCATGCACGCTAGAGCTCCGCTCAGTCCATCAGAGAAAGGCATCTGAAGGTGGTAGCGGTTTTCTGGTCTCTAGCTCGCACTGTGACAAATATAAAGGTTGTTGTTGTAAATTAGTTTATTTTAGTAATTCGCTTTTACAACAGCATGTTAACTGACAGGTGAATATACAATAATTTTGTGACCATTTAAATGTAGGGTAGATTGCTCTAATGTGGGCCTTTTTAGCAGCTCCCTAATGTGGGTCAGTCAGTTGCTTCACCAATTAGTCGACTAATGGTTTCAATACCGGCAACTCATCGACTATTAAAATAATCATTAGTTGTAGCCCTAAAATGTAGTGTTGAACAGTTGAAGGTAATGTTAGACACATATTTTGCTTGCACCATAGTTTCAATGACATTCATTAGTTTAGGGAGGAGCTCCAGCCACTGGAGTTTTGGTGTCCCACATTAGGCAGTGGCCCACATTAGGGCAATCCAACCTACATTTTTCTTTTAAGTAATTTGTTGGGCGCTAGTGCCATTTTTCATATTTTATTGACAGGCTTAGTGTGAAGGGTGGGGAAAAAGCTGTGACAGCTGTGTGCGCTGTGAGACTAAGCCACAGGCACAAGAGTGTATGGGGCTGAATTAAGTAGTCTGACCGACTGTGCCTCAGGGCCAGCCCCCAAATGTTCATTTAGAATACTGATGTGCACTGTTGCCACAGTTAGGGTGGATTACCTTAACGCGGGCCACTGGCTCCAGTGGCTCTGGCTCCTCCCTACACTAATGTATGTCAGTGAAACTATGATTAAAACAAACTATGGTAATGTGTCTAACATCAAATTCAACTGTTCAACACTACATTTCATTGTCCCACATTAGGCAACTGACTTCCCTCATTAGGAAGCTGCAAAATAGGGCCCATATTAGGGCAATCGAAGTAATCCGACTACTGATTATTGACTCTTAAAAGTAACTATGTTAGATTACTGACTACTTAATCCCACTTTATTTTAAGAGTAAATACGTTTTAGTTTTTAGTTTATTGTTTTAGTTACTTGTCATTACGTAGCTCTTTATTCCAGCAGCTACAGTATCCCAACACACCTTAAGAAGTAGCCTGGTTGTTAGTTAGTTAGTTACAAATATACACCTCATTTATAGTGGATTTTCAACTTTACTGTGCATAAATAATGTGCAAAAAAAATCCAATAAAAAAAGTAATCAAACGTTTTGCATAAGGCCATAGGTAAATGAGGAGCTTTAACAAACACTAAAGTAACTAAATAGTAACTATATTAAGTAGGCCTAAGTCATTTTAATCTGATTACTACTTTTGATTTAATTAATGCATTAGATTACTCGTTACTAGGAAAATGGCTAAAATCAAAGTAACTTATTTACTGACATCATGCGTTCTGTACGACACCATTACCCCTGTTCATAAAACATGCTACGCTCGGCAGAGAGCAGCAGGAAAATTAACATGACATAAAAACAGATCAACCAATAGCAGGTACTCCATTCAAATCAAACTTTATTTATATACCTTTCATGCAGAGCAATGCAAAGTGCTTCACAGCAACACAACAAAAATGCAAGGAACAAAATTAATCACAATCCCTCCAACCTATTAATAAGGAAGCATACGCACATACATACACCGAGGCACACACAGACAATGGATTTGTCAATAAGACGGCACCGAGGCTATACAGCTAGATGAAACACTGGAGTACTTATGACAGAAAAACTAAGAGTTTAAAAGTTGAATAAAAACATTTTTTACTGGTATAATAATGAAATAATAATTAAAAAATATCAAATATGAACATATAAAAATAAATAAAAACATTTACCAGTGTAACAAAGCGTTCATACCATCATTAATAGTGTGTCACTACAGAACATACCTGGCATGTTAACCATAACCCAGCAGTGCTCTATAAATACATAAAAAGTGATATAAAAGCTACCAATGGACCAAGGACATGGACAAAGCATTAAAAACGAGAGCACACTCATCTGGCTTGATCATAAATTAATAAATTCAACTCGTCATCCCTGGCTGACACTGAAAGCATTATAGTAGCTGGATTACCTTTAACAAGTAACTGTGGAGTTCATTGATTAAAAACCTTGATATGAAGAAAATCATTAAATACAAATAATAGGGTGGATTGCCCTAAAGTGGGCCACTGTCTAATGTGAAAACGGCTGACAATAATAATGATTTGATTCCTTGGCAATTATTGATGATTGCAATTAGTTGCAGATTTAAAAAAAAAGTTTAACCAATTCATTTTTCCTCATCGTATGAGATGAAGGGGGTGGAGGTGGATTGGTCGCTTCTATTCAGAGAGTTGTTCTGCAATTCTGAGATGATGTGTGGAAGACCGTAGCAGATGTGGAAGTGAACAGTGGAGGGGCTAATCACATAATGAGGTTGCACCTGGCAGAGATGGCAAAGTACCCACGCCACCATGTGAGCACTACCAGCTCTTGTGCATCGTGTTGTTGCGCAAAAATATATAATATATATAGTCTATATATGCAAAGTAATGATCCTGTTTTGGGAAGTAAGGAGTAAAAATGATCAGAGAAATAAATACTAAGAACTGATACTTCAAACTCTACTTAAGTACAGCAACATATTTCATTCATTACAGACGCTGACGCCGTGAGAGCAGCAAGTATGGCATAAGGTGAAGGGTTAGGATGTATTACTCAATTTCACTTTTGCTATTGGATAAGGATATTTAAAAAAAAACACACAACTTTTTAGTAGACATGTTATATGATTCTAAAAATATTCTTGTTAAAGGAAAAAGTCACCAATAATTAATACTCAAATATGTTCTTCATGCCGAGTGATGCTCATCCTGCTTACAGTCTTAGTGGAAGGTCAAAGAAGCAGAGGCAGACAAAAAATGCAGGTGCCAGTCACATGGGTCTGAAACGAATTGGACCCGGTAGGTTGTATGGGTTTATTTTAAGATTTCCCCATGTTGCATCCAGCAAAAGCGACAAGCTTCCCGACTAGATCCAGAGAGAGATCAAGAATCCATGAATTCAAAGATACAAAGCCCCATTCTCTTGACTCCGTGTCCACCGAAGCTGTTGACACACCAGGGATTAATATCTTGTGACTGGCACCTGCATTTTTTGTCTGCCTCTGCTTCTTTGACCTTCCACTAAGACTTAATAAAAAATATTTGTTAGATTACTAATTACTGGAAACAAGGGTAAAAATCAAGGTAAGTATTTGTTTTATTTTTGGGGCGCCATTTTTCATTTTCAAGCAGACCTGCAGCAGACAGGAATCGATCTCACGACAACTGTGTGTGCTGTGAGACTAAGCTGGAGGCACACAAGAGTCTATAGGGATGGATGAAACGGTCTAACTGACTGCGCCACACAGCCAGCCCATATAGTAACCGTTACTGACATCCCCAATAATAGAGGTATGTAGACACACCTTTAGCAACAATGACAAATAGCCATGAATGAGAGGAAAAAGGTGACCTGGAATTAACCAACCAGGGGAGTCGTTAATGGCTATACATGTAGTGTAAAGACCCGGAAACGTCCACTCACAAGCAGAGATGGCAAAAGTACTCAAATTTCGTACTTAAGTAAGAGTAAAATACATTTGTGAAAAAACAACTCGAGTACGACTCGAGTACTGGTCCAAATATCTACTTGAGTAGAGTTAAAAGTACAGGCTCAGAAATGTACTCAAAAAGTATTTTTGAAAGTAAAAAGTACAGGCTCTAAAATGTACTCAAAAGTATTTTTGAAAGTATGAGGTACAAAGAACTAAAAATAAAATTGTATGTTTTTTCAATGTTAGTTTGTCAATGTTATTGTTGAATAAATGACTAACAACCTAGCCTTATTTAGCTTATATCTCAGGACTGAATGAAAACCACTTGTTAACTTAATAACTTGGACTGTACTCGGTGCATCAGCGACCCCTACTGACTCATATTATACATGCTATCCTACCCTACCCCGTCAATGTGCAAATAAGAGAGAAAAAATAACTAGTCTGTTTTGGTTTTGGTAAAAGTAAGGAGTAGAAGTACAGATATTTTTGTTAAGAATTTACTCAGTACAAGTAAAAAGTACTCACAGAAAAAAGTACTTCTAAAAGTACAGATACTTGAAAATTTTACTTAAGTACAGTACTTAAGTATTTGTACTTTTGTCTCTGCTCGCAAGGCATGTAATTCAGAGGTAATGTCCATGCGAAGGGGCGTAAATTCCACATTACGCTGCCAACAGTTTATACTAGGATCTGTTCCAGTTTGCACACTTTGAATACTTTGTTTGAGTGTATAGTGCTGCTATAAATCAAACGTAGCAAAATGAAGAGTGCTGCAAGTACCCAAATGATGCTAACCGTCCAACCGTCAAAATGAGAAGTGCAGAGCGATGGACACTTTACACACTCACTGGGCGGCCATTTTCACTAAGTAGTGGAAGGGGAGGAACCACACTCACACACAAAATTGTCACTGTTGTACAACTACTATGCCGTATACATGTATGTTTCCAACTATTTCTTATTTAGTTGAACTGTAGAAGTGAACTGGTACAAATCGGTGTCCATTTTCTTAAAAGCCGGTGATGATGATGTGAAATTGCTGTGTGATTTGCTTAGTTCTTCATTCTGGTTATTTCTGGTTAGTAGTGCGCAGCCGCAGTGTACATAGTGCACTGAAGTAGAGTTCATTTTAGAGCTGCGCAAATTTTAACATACCTAGCCTAGAGAGGCTACCCACCGGCCACTCAATTATACGACATTGAAAGTTTCATGTGCACCATTGATTGATCTCTCACACACAAAAGCCGGGGTCAGCCGCACACACATGCCCGCGCGTTCGTCACACAAATCGGTGCCGGCCCAGGCCCTCCGAGGTACACAGCTTGCAGCAATTAGCAGCCAAGACCGGAGCCGGGAGGGCCGGGTTCCGGGAGGCGCGGAGTCAGGACGAGTGGCGGTATCTGCTATACTTCAGACAGACGCAGGCGCCATCTGCGGCGGCCGGCAACACGGTGAGGTCCGCTACAGAAAGAGAGAGAGAGATGAGATGGCATACAGCATGTTTTTTTTTGTTTTTCGTCTTTGTGTCACTAAATTATTGCGTTTGGCATTTTGGTACCGTACAGTTCCGGCAATGCCGGTGACTAATGTGTCTCATTTGAGTCATATGCATAATTGATGAGGGGGAAACGCTTATTAAGCCATTTATTCTTCCCCCATAGCGCACACACAGCAAGAAATGACACAGTGCACACACACACACGACTATACTGGTGACTAGCATGACAAGACACACACACACATTAATGTGTGTAATAAATAAATACAACATAAATACAAAAGATAAAACATTGGTGTTTTGGTTGGTTGGTATGACCTCAATGGACAATCGAATTGCCCCACGCATAAAGGACCTAACACTAACCAACCGAGAATCGTTAGTGCCCGCACGTACGTAGCGTGCAGACCAGGAAATGTAATTCAGAGGTCATGGAAATGTTAGGGGGACAACATTATCTGGAGGGGGCAAATACAAAGTATAATTTCTTGGTAGGGTGGGGGGCAACAATAGTATGAGACCCCCTATAACTTTGAAACTGGAAGAGTCGTTTGGGAAAACTAACATGGGAATTGTTGTGTAATGCATATAGAGGACTGTAAGTTAAGCAGATACACAGAATGAATACATAAATTAGACAACACTGACTCATGCTTTGAGGGATTAGTGGAAGGTAAAAGAAGCAGAGGCAGACAATCAAACAATGGTGCGGTGACATCTACTAAGGGTCAGGACTCGACCTTCTGACCCTCCACAGAATGACACTGGATGAACAAGCTCTGGAGAAGGATGACCCATGGTGGTGCACATTCTGCTACAAGCGTTTATAATGGATCCTGACATATAGACACATAGAGAGAGATGAAGAAAGGGGGATTGAACGCTATATTAAGCAATGCATATGCATGAGCTTGATTTGTTCTTGACTTTATGGTTCTTTTAATTAATGAATTAACTCCTCCTGCGTTTGGCTCCTGGGCCTCCCTCTCTCTCTCTCTTCCCGCTCCCACTTTCTATCCCCTCATCACTTTCCCTCCATCTCCCTCCTTCTTCATTTCTCCTTCCCTCTAGTATGTGAGTAAAAAGCTGACATTTTCTGGGTTGCTGCATCTTTCTCTTTCTCTCTCCCTTTTCAGGGCTCTGCTGTGGCGTCCCAAACGAGTACAGATACTACGAAGCATGCGTGCATGCAGACACACACTCTCTCCCTCTCTCTCTTACTCTCCCTCTCTCTGTCACGCAAATGCACACACACACACACACAAACACACACACACACACACACTATCTCTCTCCCTACGTGTCTCTCTCCCACCTCTTTCTCCCCACTCTCTACACCCCATGCTAGCACACACTCACACGTGCTTTCTCTCTCCCTCTCTTCTCTCTCACACTCTCTCTGAATCTATCTGTTGGCGACCTATGCGAGCGCACCCACACATACACTCACACAAAACTCTCTCTCTCTCCTGTGTATATATACACACTGCATATAAGTGTATAAGCATAAAGGTCTCATATCTCCATGACAGATACACACATACTAATAACATCATAAAGACTAAAGGACATAGTATATACGTTATTTTCCTCTCTCTCTCTCTCTCTCTCTCTCTCTCTCTCTCTCTCTCTCTCTCTCTCTCTCTCTCTTTCACTATATGTGCTAGTACTCCTAGCACATAGAACTCCCTTCCTTTTTCTTCCTCTTCCTGTCTCTCTCCCACTCTTTCTCACTATATGTGCTAGTAGACTCTTCCTCTCTCTTCCCAGCTCTCTCTCCCTCTCACTATATGTGGTACTAGACTTTTCCTCTCTCTTCCTGTCTCTCTCTCCCTCCCTCTCTCACTCACTATATGTGCTAGTAGATTCTTTCTCTCTCCCTCCCCCCCCCCCCTCTCTCTCCCTCTCTCTCCCATCTC
>OMKY01257375.1:2608-22856 GCA_900302395.1 Bregmaceros cantori
TTCGGTTGCTGACCTCTACCTTAAACCGTCTGAGACAAAACTATGGCAGTCCAGCCATAGTTTCAAAGAACGGGAAATGAGTGACGTTGAATAATCTTGGACACAGGCCATTTAGCTCAAACTTCTTACTTACCTGTTATCAATAATGGCAATGGCTTGACACTTTGAAATTGTTAGTCTTAATTAAAATATTAAAATATTTATTTTATATTTTTTATAATCAAAATGTCCTCGCTCTTTCCATCAAGTGTTTTGTCCAAATTTCTGTGTTGTCTCGCAGCATCTCGTTGCACAGTAAGTTTGCTGCACGGGTCACTCAATGATATTTCCCCTTGTTGTTGTTTCAACAGGTCCTCTCCTACAAAGCCACCCGTGCGCGCCATTACGTTTGCGCCAGAGTGGCCACTGGACAAGCCGCAGCCCGATAGCGTGACTGTTATGAATAATTGTGTGCAGGTGAAGATCGATCGAAGAAACCAGATCACTTACTACTGCAGGGTGTGTAAGGTCACCGAGATAAACGGCTGGAGGATGAGTGTACACCTCAGGGGATGTCAGCACCGCCAGAGGTTTCAGCTCATGAATGCTCAAGGAATTAAATTTTAAATACATGCGTTTAAACTATTGCCACGTATGCAGTTTGGTTTCTTTGTAATTAAGGCTGCAACTAACGATTATCTCAATAGTCGTTTAGTTGCCGATTATTGCAACGATTAATCAGATATTGTTACTTTCAAAAATCCCCAAAATATTCAAACGTAATCTCGTCAACTTGAAATGTAGTCAATTTTGGTTTATGACAATTTAATTACAATTTATGACAATTTAATTGCAATTTAGCACTAACTCATTACAATACATTTTGGTAATGATTTTGATGGTGTTCTTCATATTCATCTTTTTTTATCAATAATGTAATTATTAATATTTTTGGGGATTTTCAGAAACTATTAGGTAATATCAAATGTGTGTAGACTAATAGTTGTTGATGTCAGCAAAAAAAACAACTGCTGAAAATTAACGATGATTCAACTCCTTGGCGATGACTTCAGCAGCCTATTCCCATGGATACATGGGAGTTGATTATACCAGGGCTATTCAACTACTTTGCTCAGAGGGCCATATTGTCAGAAACCCAATTGGCCAGAATGAATCTTGTGCATACTGGTATATCGCTTACTGCCTTTCAGTCTGTTGTGTGTCCGGCGTATAACCCAACATATTTTTTTAGATTATTATTTTGTCATTTACATTTTTAACATTTTAACAACTCGTTCCCTCTCGAACCGCACCCCGTACACTCCAGGCATGCTGTCAAAATGGCTGCCGTGACATCACTGCACAAGCCCTATTGACAAATGCCAGAGGTCAGACTTCAATATTTACCTTGGTCGGGCGGAGCCGCAAAGCAGGTTATGTTTTTGGCAGCGTTATGTTTTTGGCAGCGTCGGTTTGTTTTTCTGTCCTCAAGGTAACTTAAAAGGTTGTGCATGGAGCTGGATGAAATTTTGCAGTTGTTGGGAATGACACACGGAAAAAACGATTTAGATTTTGGTGCATTTATGTAGCCTACAAATAACATAATCATACTTAATCACCAACTTGCCGATAGTTCGCTAGGCGGTTTACCGCGGTCACGTGACCAGACTTCCTGGACGCGGGGGGCACTTGGTAGTGTTCGCCGGTGGTGTGTTGCGAGCACTTCCGTTGATAATGGGTTGCCACACAGACTGCTAGCACTAAAAGTACTTGTCTAAAGACGTTTCACTCATGATGTGAGTAGAGTATTAAACTTTTCTAATGAAATTGGACAGGAAGCTTGGATAATCTGAATGGGACAAGGGTGTGTTTGCTACATTTCCATTCGGGTTCCATTCAAGTTACCTAAAATATTTGTCAATTGAGTATTTCAATGTTGCGTTCGAGTTGGTGCGTCCGAGATTCTTCACAGCACTGCGTGTAGAACCACTTGACCACCCCACCAATGGCCGCTGCATATAATGAGCTTCTCCGCAACCAATGCGATGCATTTAGAAGCGGACTCGAACACAAGTGACGTAATCGCTCGCCTGTAATAGCACTAGCGTTTTACATACATTATAGATATACTATATAATCAGTGGCGGACAGACGACGGAGCACACCGGGCATTTTCCCGGTGGGCCGACGCTCAGTGTGCCGGTGATGTTGTATTTTATTTTTATTTATAGTGGTAAAAATCACCGGCGGGCGGCGGCCCACACAGTAAACGGTTTGGGCCCCCTCTTGTGGTCGCTTGGGCTGTGACTACAATTCTACCAGAAACGAAAGTATGTCAATGAAACTAGGGGTGGACAATCTGGGGGATCGAGCTATGAGCGGGCAGCAGCAAGCGCTGCCCTCCAATGGCTTGGCTGCTGCTGAGTGCAGCAGTGAACAGCATACCTGGTACCCATGCTCCGCTCTCAAGTGTATGCCCCCGGGGCCCGGACACTGTTCCGCCAGCGGCTTGCGGGCCCGTCGCGGCTGCTGCTGAACGGAGCAGGAGCGCCCGCCACCAGCAGTGGAGCCGTGCCCGGGGGCATTCGCTCGCGGCAAGCGGAGTATGGGCGCCGGGGATCGCTGTGTAGTCCTGCGATCGTCGTGTAGTCCTGTTCATCGCAATGGGATGACAGCAAGCACGCTGCGTCTACTTAATATACAGTCTATGCTGTATTCCCACCGGCGAACATGCTACATTTCCCAGTAGCCACATGCGACCCGGGAGTCACGTGACCACGGTAAGCGTTTAGCGATCTAGCGGTAAGTTGGTGATCAAGTATGATTGTTACTTATAGGCTATAGATGTGCGCCAAAATGTAAGCGAATTTTCATTGTGTGATTTCCAACAACTGTACAAAATTTCATCCTGATCCATGCACAAATTTTTTGGTTATTTTGGGGACAGCCAAACCAACCAACTCTACCAAAAACATAACCTGCTTTGCGGCGCAGCCCCGGTAATAAATATAAATATTTGTAATGCGAGGCTGCCCCCTCGTGGAAGAGCTGGGAATATAGGAACTAGATCAGCAATAGCTGAGCTCAGCCAAGAACAGGCTTCGTTCTGACTCTATTTAAGGGGCGTGTTCGCGCAAGTCCGAGCATCAACGGTGCCAGCCCAGAATGCACTGCGCTGTACATTCATTACAATATAGAAGAAAAACAGGCTTTGTGGTACCTTGTTCATGGTGCATCATGAATAAAGACAAGGCAAGGACTTCAAGGGGACATGTCATGTAAGTTTATTATGGCACCTTAAATACAAGATGGGCGCATCGTCAGACACGCTGGCTGGTGACATGATCGCTCTTTGAATCCCGGGAAGGGCTTGGAATGCATTTATTACGGTTATGGCTAGGGTCAGGCACCAATGGGTCACAACATCAAAACGTTATCAATTCCGGCCACTAACTTTGGAATCAAAGTTTCTGCTACCACAACTTCTGGCATCGCCCACGCATCGCACATGTGATGTACGATACATGGACGATGCGTTGGCTCTGGCTCGCCAGGCTAATGAACTTCTGAAACCGAATGTTTACTCCTCACTGTAGCCAACTCGAAGGGAGCTATCGTCTGTCGCAGTGTGTGTCTAGCTGCCGACTCTGTCTGCGTCACTTTTTTTGAAAATTATCAGCATGAAGCACTATAATGCGACTAAATAAGGTGAGTATGTTCGTATTTCCAGGGCTACGAGCCGGTTCAAGGAACGAAAACGAATAGAATTTTAATAGTTCTTCAACTGTTCCGGAACAGAAACTGAACATTATGAAATCCACAAAACTGGTTAAAAACGTTTTTTTTTTTACGTTTTCTAAAAATTTTAACACATCATATTTCCATAAATTTTAACTAATTCCATCCACTTTCACTATCAGTCATCAAGCCCCATTTGGGGCTCCATCTTGTGGAAATGCGAGGAAGCGAATGTTATGGCATTTAAACCAGGGTTTTCAGTTTGCAGCTGCACTGAAGTTTGAAAGTCCACCAAATATATTTTGCATAAACCACATCTAAACTTAACATTGCAAAAAAATAAGGAACATTAAGAACCAACAAAGTTTTTGCGTTCTGCACCGGTTCAGGACCAATATTTGGGTAATGGAATGGTTCAGAGAACGAAGACGTTAAAAAAATGTATTATTTATTTAAAAATAATTTGTTTTCAAGCCCTGATTTTGACACATCAAATCAAAATTTGGTCAGCCAGAAAATTGGCGTGGATGGAGATGATATTCCACTATTTATGTTGGATATCTGCCGAATTCAAGCATGGTTTGAAGGTGATGCGTTGCGTTCCCCGATGTCCATGTATTGAATAAATGTCCTTGTTATAATGAATAGCCGTAATGAAATTGAAATTAAATGAAAATGGGTGAGTTTCCAAAGACTCATGAAAGGATTAGCTACGTTTTGATTCTATCAGTCTGCTCCCATGACTATACATGACTTCATTACTTCTGTCGAATTCAGTGTTTTATGTTTGGACCAGACTGCATGAGACGATAGACTGTTAACATTAACAGTTTTCTTCAATGCTTGTTGGAATGACAAGCATTTGATGGCCACGAAAGACTAAAGTTGAACGAAGTTAGCCAATGATGATTTTAATTGTTGATTATTGATAGGAATAATTTACTAATCTGTTGTTTTTCTCCAAAATACTCACATGGAGGAACAATTAAGCAAAAAAAAAGATTGATTTTGACAACTTGTAATATAGTAATTTTTTAATAATTCAATTACTTTGATGCAAACTTGTAACATTTCATAGCATGACTTAGTATGTGACCCCTAGTGGTCACATACTGCAGGACTTTGGACCTAATTTCCAACCAAACTGAGTATCGACTGCTGCCTAGTCCAAATTGTAGCCAGTCGACGATCGGTGCCCGACCCTAGTTATGGCACAGTTTACAACGAGGTATCCGAGCAGGAGGACGGCATGCAACGGATCATGTTTGTAGAAAAAGGTAGAACCGGTTAAAATGTCTTCCCTGCATTGGTGTGGTGTGACATCAGAGGAGTTTCCACTTCACCTTGAAGTGTAGAGCGTGTGTGAAGAGCTGTCAGAACGCTATCAATTCCACATTGAAAGTAATGTAGTGAACGGCGCAATGCATTGTGAGCCTGCAGTTAAGTCACTTGGTGGTTGCAGGCGCGCCCCTATAAATGAATGAGGCTTCGCAATGGGCTGAGCTTAACCTGTTGTCAATCTGCGTTAAGGTGCATTTCATCCAGCTTCCCCACGAGGGGGCAACCTCCCATTACAATATTTTACATGATATTGCATTTGGAGGTTTGAATCCCAGCTCTGACAGTCTCCATGCCAACGAGTGGTGGTTGGTCGTCGATGCCTGTGCGATTCGTTGAGTCTGCCAGGCTAATGGCGCTCAACCACCACTCATTTAGCCTGGCGAGCCAGAACCAATGCATCGTCCACATATGCGTGAACGATGCTACCATCATTGGACGATTTGTTGTTTCTGGCTCCACAGGCTAGAGCGCTGCCGCATTCCAAGGCTGCTGCCACCACTGGTGTGTGAATTTGTACATAATTACCAGTTTGGGTCAAAAATTAAATACATTCAAAATACTGTTTTAGACTTAAACAAAGATCCCTGCTAGCAGGTCCCTAGGAATTGCCGTTGGTTGGGAGTGAGAAAGATGCAATCATAATACATTTTAGCCGTGTCTGACACAATTTAAAAATGCTATGAAGGCTATTGCTAGAATGTGTTGGTGGTTGAGTCAATAATGAAATGAGTAATCAACTATTCTGCAGATTATTTAACCTAAACAATCGCAAAAGGCAGAAAATCTGGATTTTTGGTCCTTGGCATAATTATGTATAAGTATATTTGGCACCTTACGCATGTATTGGCTCAGAAAAGTAAAACAAAACCTCTCGGTAGATTAACAGACATTCAAAAGCCTATTCTGCTACACTGTTATTACCTGCTACTGTAACCACTGCTTTCTTTAGTGTTTATAATTATATGTGTTCAGAGTCTACTCGTGCCCAATTTCTGATTCCATGTGCGTTTATAAAGAGTTGGGAAGACATTCTTTTTGGATTTTTAGAAATAGCTTGAATTAAATAATTTATAACAATGGATTTGCTATAAACGGTACCTGTACAACTCATGATATACAGTCTTGTATTGTTTATACATATATATAAACAATACATACACCTCTCAGAATGAGTAAGATTAAATAGCATAATTCAAGTCCAATAATGCCATTTAAAAAGGCATAGCGCTACGGAACGACGAATTGTCGCTGTCCGCAGTGCTGCTCCTGTCGTACTCTTAACTGCAGTACTTAAACTGTCCACATGATGCCCCCCTGGCATCACACGCTACAATTACGAGAAATGAATCTTGTCAACTTTAGTCAAATCTAGTCAAATTTGACTCTTTTAAAGTAATTTCCTTAATAAAAGAAATTTGATCAAAAACCTTAAGTTACTTCTGCCGACACAAACTCATGTGATTTATACATACTATTTTTATAGTTCAAATGCATGTGTTTTTTTTAATCAATTATGTCCATTTAATGTTTCATATTTTCAGAAATTATATCAATACTGCCGACAACTGCTTCACGTTAAAGCACGTATCCCTTCAACTCGTGAAATGAATTAATAGCGCTCTGTAGCAGCTCTTCAGTTACATACATTTGCATTGGACAAAAGAGTTACTGTAATGGGAAACATTGTACAGTTGTTGTATAAACATCTTTTTTTTCCTTTTCGCTCTCTTTTGTTTCCATGTTATATCCCGTTGTGTTTCTATGACAGACAGAGCTGAATGTAACAGTTGTGTGCCGAATCGACTGACGGCATTCGGGCACACAAGTGTTGAATCCGGGAGGTTTCGATACCACATCACAGCACGACAGATGGGAAAGGCTCTACCGGCCGGGTTAAAAACTGCTCAGGCGCATTCAGGAAGAAGTAACCATTTAAATGGCCACATACTTCTGTGGTTATATTTTCTCATTCAAAGCATATTGCATGAAAAGTCCTGAATTTGAGTATGTTCCCAGACCTCCACACAAAAATAAAGTGGAATTGAATTATCTATCTGATGCATGGTATAATGATTATTATTTTTGTATTATTACTATTATTTTTGTTGTATTTATATCAGCAAATATAATTTTTGAATGGGTAGTGTTATTTAGCAGAGCACCAATTTAGGTAAGAAATGGACAAAATAGATACACAGAGATGGCACAAGTACAAATACTCAAGTACTGTACTTAAGTAGAAATTAAGTATCTGAAGTACTTTTTCTGTGAGTACTTTTTACTTCTACTCAGTAGATTTTTAACAAAAATATCAGTACTTCATGAGTCAGTAGGGGGCGGTACTCGGTAATGCACTGAATACAGTAGCAGTTATATGTAGTTTTCATTTTGTCTCTGGATGTGTGTTAAGGCAAATTTAGGTTTTGTACTTTGTGCTTTATAATCTCAAAAATACTTTGAGTACATTTCTCAGCCTTTACTTTTTACTTTACTTCGTAGATATTTGGCCTAGTACTTTGTAGTCTTACTCGAGTTGTTTTTTTTTGCAAATGTATTTTACTGTTACTCAAGTAAGAAATCCCGGTACTTTTGCCATCTCTGCGGATACACAAGAGGTTATTCCATGCTTTGGTGGAGGTCTGCACTCTTGAGACTGAGTGCTTGTTCGTATTTCTTCCCTCAGCGCCTGAAGACAACATGGGATGGAGTTGGGGTGTAGAGGGCGGTGGGGGTGGGTTGGGGATTGACGCTACGACAAACCACTGCAAGCTACCATCATTTTGAATCATACCTCCATGGCTTGTACAATACCTCCATGGTATGTACAATATTTCCATGGTATGTACAATATCTCCTGGTGTCAATAATACGTGGTTTGTATTAGCCTGGCGAGCCAGAAACAACGGATCGTCCACACATTGCACGCCGCGAGGCGGTACATTGGTCGCGTGCGATGCGTGGGCGATTCGTTGGTTCTGGCTCACCAGGCTAGATTTGTATAATACCTTCATGGTGTGTGTGTGTGTGTAATACCTCCATGTTGTGTATAATACCGCCATGACGTCAATAATACTGTCATGGTGTGTATAATATCACTATGGTGTGTGTGTGTATACCTCCATGGTGTCCACAATACCGCCACGGTATAAAAAGTCATTCTGTACGCACTCACAACAACTCCACCAACTATATACACTGATCTGCCGCAACACTGGTGAGTGACTGACGGCAACTACAAGGGGATGAGGTTCCAGAGATCCCTTCTTGATAGACTTCTCGTTTGGTCACACTCTGCGGGTGACTAGAACCAGACATGGTGCACATACCCTAGTTATATACTGGTAAACTACAAAAAAGGAAACAAACAGAAAACAAAAAAAAAAACAATAAAATATGCCCATACTAACAAGTTGTCAACGCAACTAATACAATATAGTAAAACGTAGAAAAAAGTCATATCTGAGGTATATCTGTGTGTTCTGAGGTGATCACTGGTTAATGATGCGTGCATTATTATTATTATTATTATTATGTATTACTTCATATATTGTAATTATTAATGTCATGTAATATCATTATCAACATGTTTTCCATCATACTCTTACTCAAACACATAAATGTCGTCGATGAAACAGAAGAGAGTTACGGGTGGAATACGGGGTGCGGTAAGAGGCAGTGGGGGTGACAGGTGTGAAATACAAAACGAGATCAAGTGAAGACAGCGAAGGCTAGAGAAAGGTGGATAGAGGGAGTGAGAGATACGTTTTTGATAGAGAAATAACGGACGCGATAACATTTGAAGGAAGAACATTGGTTGAGTGGCATAGCTTGGTGAAAAAAAAAAAAAAAAACGAGAGAGTATAATGGAAGAAAGATAATCTAGAACCAAGCCCTATGCGTCACATGTAGGAATTCAGCGAAGCATGGTGAGCCCTGCTGCGGCCGGCCGCCATCTTGGCAGGGACAAAGTATCTGACGGCCGAAGGAAAAATTGTGTTTTATAGGCATGGGCTGAGGACACTGATGGATTAGTGCAACCCGTCCCGTCGCCGCAATCACGCCGTACATGTCAACACCTAGCTGTCTAAATTGTGTAATCTCTCAAAAAATAGTTTATAAACTACAATCTTCCCCAGACAAAAAATAAACACATAACAAGGCACATTCAAAAATACCCCATGCACACACACACACACACGGACCATATCCGAATGCGCAATTCTCACCAACCTCTTGCCCTTATGTGACAGCTGCCTGTCACCAAAAATGTCATTCTAAATTGCCAATACTGCCAGGGGGCGGGCAGCAAATATCCCTTTTGTAGGACGCTGTTGCATGTGATGCATCTGCGCACAGCGAATGCGAATCCCCAAAACGATCCCCCTTTTTTTTTTAAGGTCAGGGTTAAGGTTAGGAGTTAAGGTTAGGATTTTGGATTAAGGTTAGGGGTTAGGGTCTAGTTTTGGACCCTAACAAAATAAGCAGTTTGTTTTTGGGATTCACACTCGCTGTGGACATGCACAGATGCATCACTTGCGATAGCGTCCTACGAAAAGGATATTCGCAGACGGGCAGCTACGGGTTGCAGGGTCGGAGGTTTGCAAAGTTGCGTCTTGGTATATGGCCGGCAGTGACCTGGTGTCACCACTATCGGAAAACAGTCAGTAAGTTGGACCTGAACGCATCGCACGGAACACTGTGGTGCTTTGCACCGCGTCGACGCTAGGCTAGCCAGCATTGCCTGATAATAACAACAATGACAATAATAATAATAATAATAATGATAATAAAGTATCATGTTTTCTGTTTTGTTTTTGTTATAACGTTTACAGAGAAACCCTGCTTCCCCCGGACCCCCCCTCCCACGCAATCTCACGGACCCGCGGCAGGGGGTCGGAGAGCGTTAGGCGGAAGGGATGCATGTTCTTGGTAGACTTGTGTTTCCTGAGAGGTTTGCTGCCCGTGTAGACCCGAAATGCTGAGGTGGGGGCGGGTTTTTGTGTGTGTGTTTCCTCTTTTCTCAATCGTCCTTTCGGTTTGTTTTCTTTGCCTGTTGACTCAGGAAAAAAAATACAATAAATTGTCCACTGTCAACACGGAAGATACAATATTAAAAACGTCATCCTTTTCATGACAAAGCGTATATTATATTCAACCCGTTGAATCCGAAGTGTAGGTGTTGCACTGCCAGATGCTTGAGAGATAGGATGGAATAAAAGAAAAGTTTTTTGCCGCCCGCTTGCTACCACTTTGTTCCTCTCGGCATGAAAGACGGATGGATCTCTGAAGCGGACCGAGGAAGATGTGTTACCAGAGTAGAATCTTTGTTGTTTAAATTGTATTAAAATTAAACACGAGAATAAAAAGAGGAAAAATCCACTCCGAGAAAAACAAAAAAAAGTTGTCACTGAGGTCCCTAGAAATACCATTCGCTCAGTCGGACCCTGAATGCGTATCTGTGTGGGTTTTACTGCAATAACTATGTGACCTAAAGATATTTAGGTCATTAAAAGAGTCACAGAGCTCATCTTATGCGTATCTCACATGTTTCTGTAGAACCTTGAATCACTCTGCCATTCCTAAACGGGTAAAACAAATCCTTTATTGCAGTATGATGACTTCAATCTTCATCAACTGAATATTGTTGAGCTCATCAAACCAGACTTGGTAAGAAGACACAATTACTTGGAGCGCGAGGTTGCAAAGGCGGGAGTTCCTATTTTACTCAGTCCCATTCTCACCTCTAATGGCTGGGTTCACCCTTAGCTAGGGCAAGAAGCTAAGTTGTCCGAGAGGACACACCAGAGAGAGATTGTATCGATTGGCCTAGGAACGCCTTTGGATCACCACCAGATGAGCTGGATGAAGTGGCCGTGGAGAGGAACTTCTGCACTTCCCAGCTCAGGTTGCTGCCTTCCTCAATCTTTATTGATATTATAAGAGCTTTATTGATGATCAGCTAATTGTTGACCTCTAGTGTTTGTTTGTGTGTCTCAGTGTAACTGCATAACTAAGTGCTGGTGGTTAAGTGAGTGAAGTGAAATGGAGCAAGAGAAAGATTACGGAGGGAGAAAGCAGTTGATCCCTGGCCTGGAACATAGACGACAAAGTAGAATATGTGTGTGTGTGCGCTCGTACGGATCTCTGTGGCGTTCCACTAGCTTAGATACACCTGAAGGACCGGCATTCAAGAGCAGGGACTCGCGCAAACCCTACCGTCTGGAATTGTGGCTGACTACCGGATCTGAGACTAACCTTCACCCATTTACACAATCTGGAAATCTTGACGTCCATTGCGTGACTCGCGTGAATGGCCTCGGGCAAACGCAGTCGCTCATTTCATAGCGACTTGGCGGGGCACGGAAAATTTTCAATTGTTCATCCCGACACAGCAACAGGATCCCGATGCGGCCGCAGAGTCGCCTTTGCGATCTTCTGTGTGTATGGATCGCACGCCGACTTCCCGGAGGCCGGTGAGATGTGCATAATCTCTGGCACGCAAACGATGGAGTGCCTGCCACAGCCGGACAAAAAGAGCGATTGTGTAAACGTAGACTGAAACCGGGCTTGACGGGCGTCACGATACTCAGATACTCGACTCCCCGCCAAGGGTCGCGTTGGTCATCACGGAAACGGGAGGCAGGAGGGCGGGGGGAAGCAATGGCGTGTGGCTGAGTGACAACGTTATGGGCGGGGCCACTGTGTCGTGGAGAGAAGTGATCAGGGGGGTGTGTCCCACAGGAGGAGTCACGGTGGGGTTGAGCGTAGACAGCAGAGGAGTGGGGCCGAGGGAGGTGGTGGACGGGGCGATGGTGATGCGGGCGATCTGGGCGATGCGTTCCTCGACACAGCCGGCAGACAGCCTCGCCTCCGCGTCGTGGTCCCAGCACTCTTCCACTGTCTCGCACAGCATAGACAAGCCCTGCAGGGGGTCCCCAGTTAAACTTAAGCTCAGACCAAAGATTAAAATTGCAATGACTTGAAACTGGCAACTTATCGAAGAAGCAGGGGCTCGGTTGAGGACTTCAATAATATTTGGTGCACAGTATTGAATCATTTGGAACTCTGTTTTGCCCCCATGTTGAAATGACCTTCAAATCAAATTAAATTACACTTTATTCAATAGCCCCGAGCTATGTATGAAATACATAGATACATTAAATGTAAATACTATATAAATACTTTTCCGTTCGTATTCAGTCATGCATATGTTTACATAGTTTATTTTGTATGGTGGATGTAAAAACAAATAAATTGTGTTATTCTGTTTACTGTTTGTTACTACACAGTGAAGTTAATCAGTAATAAATAGGAATAAAGCATTCTGGCATTCATTACATTTTTACTCACCTTGAAACGTTTGATCAGTTTTGTCTATGTCCAACCATTCTTTGTTACATCATGGGACAATTATTACAAGCAATGTCCATTGCAGCATTTTTTTGGGGTATGTGGGGACAGTTTCTCTCTCAGGGTCGCACAATAAAAACAACATCTAGATTACACATACATGCGCCCCAAGTCGTGGGTTGCCAAGACAGACACAGCAACTACTTCATTGCAGCGTCCGGAAGTCTTTACGCTTTGTGCTCTGCAGAACATTGAGATTTGGAAAAATGGGACCGTGGGAAAGACTTAGCTTTCCACGGGTACCCTAAAACCCCTGTAATAGATGGGGAATTAGCCGTTTTCTGTTCCAACAAGAATATAACTTTCCATCCTTCTACAAATGAATTAAATGCCACAATGAATGCTCCCAACATAGGCAGATCTCATCAAACCTGGCAGTTGTGTTTAAATCATATAATACATTTTCCACCATCTCTGCTTGGAGAAGGATGATCCATATTGGATCATCCTTCTCCATAGGCCCCGTTTAGGCTCAGTCGGTCTATTCCTGACCATTTGTGGATGTTGTCAGAAAAAAAAAAACACCGGAAAAAAACCCCAAATTGTCCTTGTCCGAGGTGCGTTGCAAGTTGAACTCCATTAAGGTTTCCAGCAACTGCAGTGCCGGTGTACCGGCTCCTTGAAGAACGGACGTTACTCACATTGTGTTTAAGCCAGCAGTCCTTGATGACGGGGCGCAACTTTTTGTGGACCACCACTTCCTGGAGATCTTCGAGGGTCGGGTGCTGGCCAATCTCCTCCTCAAATGGCAGCAGATACTCGTCTACTGGACCTGTGCAGACATCATCATCATCATCCTCGCCATCATCTTTCACAACTTGGCACCGCGTACCATTTTTCATGTTTGTTTTTTCCATGACTCGTAATTCAAACTTATTTGTATGCAGACTAGCCATGTGAACGACAAATCGATTGATGATATTTAACTGATTCATTTTCTTACCAAACGATTAATCAAAACTTTGTACCAGGTCTTCGAACTGGTTCAAGGAACAAAAACGAAAACCGAAGACAAACGCAATTTTACTGAATTCTATGAGTAGCGGAAACGGAAACAAAAAGATTTTGTCAACTGTTCCGGCTGTGTAGCATCATCGCGCAAGAGGTGCATTTTTTTCGTTTCCCCAAATGGAACCCCAAGTTAACGCAATCCGACGAGTTGAAAAGATGCTGTCTTCATGGCTGCTGTTAGACGAGAAGAACTGACCAGCGGCTGCATTCCGGACGCGACGAGAGTGTGTTCGCTACATATACATTCAGGTTCCATTTAAGTTACCTAAAATATTCATTTTAATGTTGCGATCGAGTTGGAGATTCCTCACAGCGCTGCGTGTAGAGCAACGTGACCACATATGGACCAACGGGGTGGCCGCATTATCTCGGAGGCTCCAACTTGTAACTTAATGGAAGGTGCAGGTGCATGCAGCGACATGCGAAAGGGTAGCAGCTGTTGACATTCGGCCGCTCCTACTACGTATAATGAGCTCCTGCGCAACCAATGCGATGCGTTTGGAAGCGGACTCGAACACAAGTGACGAAATCGCTGGTCCCTAATAAATCTGATTCTGAATCTGAAATGGTCAGGGCCATGGCTAAAGAGCACTCATTTTTAATGACAGAATGGTGACATGGAGAATTTGTTGAAAGCAGCCATCATCACTCACCGTCAGCGGCGGTGCAGCGAGTGATAAGTTCCCACAGCACCAGGCCCAGGGCGTACATGTCTATTCTGAGGAAGGCATCTCTTTGGAAGTTTATGGCTCCTTCCAACACCTCTGGAGCCATGTAGCGACGAGTGCCGACCTGTACAAAGAGCGAGAGAGAGAGGTAGATATATATATATATATATATAGAGAGAGAGAGAGAGAAAGAGAGAGAGGGGAGGGAGTGAGAGAGATACAGAGACAGAGGGTGAGAGAGGGGTGGAGACACAAAGAGAGGGAAAACAGACAGAGACATGCATCCACATTAGAGATGCAGCTAACGATTATTATAATTGTCGATTGGTTGCCAACTATTTGCCCATTACTGTATTGCCTTCTTATATGTTTTTTCAAGGCTGTTTTTTTTTTCAAGCTTTATTAGTGTTAGCGGAAACAGGTGAAGATGGGGGGGGCAGACATGCCGGAAATACGTCGATGGCAAGATTCGAACCACCGACTCACCGCGCCATTAAGCATATGCGTGCTTTCCAGCGTTCTGCCTAACCAACTGAGCTACTGGGCAGCACGTACTGCCTTCTAAAATACATTCTTATACACCGATGGTAGCAGCTGCCATGCAAGGCGCTCAACCATTTGGGGTTCAGGTAGCCTGGCGAGCCAGAACCAACGCATCATCCACGCATCGCACATCGCTTGCATTGGGTCTGGGAAAATCAGGCAAGCTGCAGGTACGGATCCAATCGGCCAATCAGTGCATACGTGGGGCCATTTTTTTCCAGGCCATTCAGGCTGTTTTTCCAAGCTTCATTTATTAGGGTTAGCGGAAGCAGGTGAAGATGGGGGGCAGACATGCGGGAAATACGTCGGTGGTGGGATTCGAACCACCGTCCCACCTCGCTATTAAGGCATATGCATGCTTTCCAGTGCACTGCCCAACCGACTGAGCTACTGGGCAGCACAGCTCGTTTTTTTAAATATCTGAAAACTGCCTGTGAAAGGCACTATATGAATACATCTTGCTTACTTACGATCACACTAAGCACGCCTTTTATGACAAAATGCTGACCTGAAGGACATGTGTTGCGGAAGTGTGTCTGTTGAAAGTGATCAATCTATATTCCCAGGACACCTTCATAGCTTTACCTGGGCCTGGAGAATGGACTTTAAAATGCAATGATGTTTTGAGATCCGCGCTGAATCTATGAACCCTGCTATGAGCAAGTATCGTGTAGTAGCTTTAGAAGCAGGGTTTGACAACAAAATTATTCTTCAAACGTTCCGTTCTGAACGGTTCAGGCAGGCCTATGCTTAACATTTTCGTTCTCCAAACAGTTCCGGCAACAAAATATCCGTCCTGAAACGGTTCGGAGTGCAAAAATATCATTCTTTCTTAAAGTTCTGGCAGCATACCTTTTTACTATTTAATGCCTAAACTAAGCTTCATTATTTTCAGTTTTTAAAATGTTGTATTTCTCCTTTATATTGTGCAATGTTACGTTTAGATATAGTTTATATTTATTTGGTGGACTTTAAAACTATTAAAAACAAATAGCACCTCCTGGTGGCAGCGAAGTGGACGCACAACCGGAAATAGTCTCCCAGACATAGCATATGCTAAAATATATGGAGATTTTAACCGGTTTTGTGGATTTTGAATGTTGCGTTTCCGGAACAATTGAAGACTTTTTTTCCGTTTTCGTTTCTGCTCCTCATACATTTCAGTGAAAGTCTGATTTTCAGCTTCGCTCCTTGAACCGCTTCGAAGCCCTGGTAGTTTTAGAAGTAGGCCAACTCTTACAGCAAAATGAGTCAAACTTAGGGCTGAGACCAAAGAACAAATGTACATTTTGGACACACACCTGTCCATGTGTGTCTCCAGGAGGTTGGCCGGGCTCGAAGATGACGGCCAGTCCAAAGTCTCCTATCACGGCTGTCATGTCGTTCTTCAGCATGATGTTCTTGCTCTTGAAGTCCCTGGGTTGAAGGAAACCAAGGGCACACAGTTAGCCTGTTGGTGCCATACCCTAAGAAGCGGTCTAGATAAGACAGCATCACCAATCAGTACTTCAAATTCAAAGATCTTCGGTGGAAGGGGGGAATAGCAATAGGATTAGATTTGAAAGTGGGATGAAGAGTCGGGGGGAGACATTGCAGAAAAGCCGGAGGGGGAATGGGAACCCGCGGCACTGCTCGACCGATGGTCTGGGGGGCTGCTCTATAACCACTCTGCCACAGCGCCCCCTGCTAGAATTTTATGAACGCACGCTCTGCAAAAATGGTTTGTAGGTGATGTTCAGTATGTGATATAGCGTGGCGAGCCAGAATGCATTGTCCACGCATCGCACATTGCTAGACGTTTGCTTTGGGTCTAGTAAAACCAGGGTCGGAAAACGTAAAAAAAAAAAAATGTGTCAACGAAATCGTGTTATCCAGTCACGGCGCAGTAGGTGGGACAAGCGACATGGAGGCGTGACAACGAAACTCCGCCCACGTCTTGCGCAGCCCGTACAAACTACGCCCACGTCTTGCGCAGCCCATACAAACTCCCACCACGTCCGCGATGATTGGTCGATTGATTCCGTACCGACCGCGACTTGGATTTTCCCAGACCCAATGCAAGCTCTAGCAATATGGACAATGCATGGACGATATGTTGGTTCTGGCTTGCCAGGCTATATATGACGCTATGCAAGTGACAAAAGTCAGGATTCGACATAAGCAAGTCAATAAAAATCTGTACTTAATTCTTACACAATGTTCGGAGTGTGGGGCACCCGTAGACAGAGATGCCAACTGATTTATGGTACTCCATGGGTGTGCTGATGTATTGACATCTGATTTGAGGTCTATGAAAATAACTTCAAGTGGTAGGCGACACTAGCGGATCGATCATGTTAGTTACAGACAAAATGCAAAAATGCATTGTATAATTTAACGCCTAATAGGGCTGCAACGATTAGTCGATTAATCATTGACAAATTGATTATGAAATGAATCGATGTTTGCTAACGTGAACCAAAAGTGACTACATTTTAAGTTGACAAGATTCATTTCTGTGTCACTGTGAATATTTTGGGTCATTCTTTAAAGTAAAAATACGAGCGTCTATGGACTACCATACAGCATACCAGCATGCCTACCCATGAGCTGCATGGAAGCAAGTATTTCCAAAAAAGAAGATTTTAAGTCAATTGATCAAAAAATTTTAATGGCCTTTGGTTTTCACAGTTTTGGCTATACTGCCCAGTTCCCACAAACCATCTTCCCAAGGAACTCACAGTCTAAGAACACTAGCCCGGAGAGCCAGAACCAACACATCGTCCACGCATTGCTAGACGTTTGCATTGGGTCTGGTAAAACCAGGGTCGGAAAACATTAAAAAAAAAGTGTCAATGAAATCGTGTTATCCAGTCACAGCGCAGTAGGTGGGACAACCAGCGTGGAGGCGTGACAACCAAACTTCGCCCACGTCTTGCGCAGCCCGTACAAATTGCCCACGTCTCGCGTAGCCCGTACAAACTACACCCGTATCTCGCGCAGCCCGCGGCTTGCCTGATTTTCCAAGACCAAATGCAAACGTCTAGCGATGTGCGATGCATGGACAATGTGTTGGTTCTGGCTTGGCAGGCTATAAGAATAATGAATTCTGAATGAATTAGGCGCAGAACTGCTCCTTGAACACATCACCTGTATCATTGAACCCATATTGCCTCTCCTCACCTGTGTGCAATGGCAGGTTTAGGGCCTTCCCCCTTGTATCGTGGGACATCCTCGTGCAGATAGGCCAGGCCCCGGGCCATGGTCTCTGCTACGTGACACACGTCGCTCCAACTCAACACGTTAGCCTTCAGATGGTCGCACAGGGAGCCCTGCACACAGCGGGAAATTCAGTGATAACTAGAAGCACTTAGAGATTCCAAACCTGCAATGTAGTGGTAGAAAAAAAAGAAATTGTACTTTTAGTGCTAGCAGTATGTGTGGCAACCCATTATCAATCGTCACGCAACTCTGCAGCATGTTATTGTGGGTTCACCCTGACACGAGTTCTGGAACGTCACTTTATTGGTGGAACTCATAACCGGAAACCTTATAATTCAGTTTCTGTTCGGAACGAACTGATTGGGAAAAATATTGGTTCAAAACCCTGCTGAGAGGAGACTCATGAATGAATTCACAATACAAAATCAATACAAATATTGATTAATAATTAATATATTAATCAATATTAATCAATTAATATTGATTAATAATATTGATTAATATTGATAAAATCTCAAGATGGTTACCACTGAAAGATGCAATCCTAAACAAATGCACCTGATCCAACAGCAGAAATATTTCAACCCACATCCTCCTAATATAACAAACAACACAAACGGCATACCCTCTGATGGTACTCGGTGATGAGCCAGAGTTCAGTGTCGAGGCCGCTCCCTCGGACCTCGGCGCTGATGAACCGAAGCAGGTTGTCGTGTCTGATGCCAGGGGTGGTGTAAATGTTCCTCTCAGTGTCCCACGATGCCTTGTCCTAGACAAAAACACAAGACATACAAGACATGAGCAACAAGTTTCACGGTTAGCAGTCTAAGCTATCATAAATAGGTAATTTACAATAATAATAACTTTAACTTATATAACGCTTTTCAAGAAACCCAAAGCGCTTAACATCGTAAAAACTACAAATAAAATAAAGCTAGTGTCCAAAAGCCTGAGTAAGCAGGTGCCTCTTTAGTGCAGACTTGAAGGTGTCAACAGTCTGTGCCTGGCGAATCTCGCAGGGGTGAGAGTTCCAGAGTACTGGGGCAGCCACACTAAAAGCACGGTCCCCGAGAGACCACAATAGCCTAAGCTATAGTAAATGACCTATAGGCGAGCTTGGCAGGTAGTTTCAGTTAAAGTTCTAGGCTGAACATAACCTCCGATGCTATTTGTTTTGCCGTGTCCAACTATTTTTCAACATGTCTATTCGGCAGGAGCACCCATCTACCACGTTATTTTAAAATGATGCAGTGTGCTATTCCACACCCAAATGCTCTCGTGTGGATCTGTGCCCCACAAACGCACGATTAAATAATCTGCGCAAACCGTTCCATTTACTCATTCATGTTGGAGTTATCAGTGGAAGCAGCCATCCCATTGGTCCAGAAGAACATGTGACCACATCAGTGAGTAACTTCAAGTTGGATTTTGACTGTATTTCATCAATATGCAAGTAAAACGGTCAGCAAAGCGGGGTGGATGATATGTAATTTGCAGAGATGGGCAGAAACCCATCACATTCACTCCGTTACAATTTTTTGTGTACTTTTTAACTTTTGGAGTACATTTCTTACTTTCTAGTTTCTACTTTTACGCAGGCAAATTTGAGGTGGAAAAAAACTACTTTTACTGAGATGTCAGCAATTCGTCTCTCTCTCTCTCTCACCCTCGCTCTATCTCTCTCTCTCAACTTTTTTTGTGGAGTACTTTTTACTCTTGAGTAAATATTTGGATGACTACTTTTTACGTTTACTTGAGTAAAATTTTAACAATATAAAAAATATTTATTTTTTATGGCTACACTGCCCATATCTGGTCATTTGTCACAGAGCGAGCTGTAGTTAGCGGATTTTGAACCGGTGTGGCTTTTGTTTTGTGGGGCTGACCTGGTAAGGGAAGATCTTGACCGCCACAGAGTCGTTGATCATCTGTCCTCTCCAGACGCAGCCAAAACGCCCCCTGGCTTTCACCTCCAGCAACTGCACAGGCTTCACACCCATCAGAGGAGGAGGGGTGACTGGAAGTCCTTCCTACGGAGGAGGGGGGGGGGTGAAAGAGAGAGAGAGTGGGAGAGAGAGAGAGTGGGAGAGAGAGAGAGAGCATGGGACAGAGAGTGAGAGAGAGAGAGAGAGAGAGAGAGAGCAGGGAGAGACAGAGAGGGAGCATGGGACAGAAAGAGAGACGGAGAGCGAGTGAATAGAAGAGACAGACAGATAGAGAAATAAATACATAAATGCAGCGACACAGCCAGAGCGACAGGACAGGGAGGGTGAAAGACAAGTTGAGGATGGAGGAGAAAAAGATGGGTAGCGAGAGAGGGTTAGAGAGAGGGGGAGCGAGAGAAGCCCACAAGAGAC
>OMKY01257376.1:0-16740 GCA_900302395.1 Bregmaceros cantori
CACACGGCGCTCGCACACGGCCGCCAGGTGTAGCGACCGGCGTCGGCCCGCGGGAAAGTTTAGCCTCCGCTGCCACTGGCTGTAGCCCCGCGCATGCTGCCGGCCCGCAAAAGCGAGCCGCCGGTCCGTGGCAGCTCGTGTAGGTGCGATCCCACCGGCTCTCGCCCCTCACGCGTTGGTAGTGGTGGTGGTGCGGGGGGGAAGTGCTACTCCTCCCTGAGCTACCGGCCCGCAAAAGCTGTGAGCGGGACGACACCTCGCCGGCAAGCCCATCGCATCTGTGACCGACTCCGCTGGGTGAGCTGAAACTTTTCTCAGCGGGGTCGGTAGAGATGGAAAGTTGTGGCTGAGACCGGGACTGTTACAGCGCGGATCGGGGTGCTTGACGCTCGGTTTGGTATTTTGGTTTTGTTTTCTGTTTATTCCTTAGCTACTTAGTTTTCTTTTTTCTATTCTTACTCTGTAAAGCGTCTTTGAGAGTCCAGAAAAGCGCTATATAAAACCTATGTATTATTATTATTATTATTATTATTATGTAATCGACGGAGAGACGCGTGAAACGCTCCATCCGTATCCATAGTTTACGTGAGATATGAATGGGCCTTTTGCTGGTACGTTTGTTAATTTGGGGCGAACATAACTGTTATTTGTTCAAGATAGGGTCCCATTGGGTGAAAATATAAATATTCGTAACTTTCTCTCAATGACTCACATTTCCAAAGTGAATCTCACAACGATTCACGTTGGAAATGCAATTTTATAGTTATATGCAAGTTTACGCTCATCATTAGTAGATCAGAGGTTATAGGATTTATAGAAGGTGTGCAATAACTAATGAAACAAATGTAGGTTGGTGAGGGGGCGCGTGAGTGGTTAGAGAGTGTGTCCCCCAGGCCGAGCAGCGCCACAGTTCGCATACCCTCTCCGGCTTTTTTGCAATATCACCCCCCAACTCTTCATCCCAGTTTCCGATTTAATCCTGTCACTATCTCTCAATAAAGAATGAAAATCGGCGCTTGGGCCCCAAAAATAACGAACTATGTCTATTATTAAGTATTTGCTCACTCCCTCTGAACTGGAAAACTGTGGCAATTGCAGCATCCACTGTAGAGTAAAGCTAGGCAGGCTACAACATCAAGGGGAAGTCTCGCTCAGCATTTCTCGGTCTGACCAAGTGCCAAGTCTGTCAGTCTGAGCAGCACTGCTCTGAACTTCTTTCTGCTCTGCCAGCATTTTGTATCCTCTCCTCCCTCCCCTTATCCCCGTGTCACCATATATACCTCCTCACCGCCATGCTGATCAATTGATCATACGTCTGTGCTATCCAGAGGATTCATCATCATCTTGTGCTGGGGGCCTTGTAACCAGCAGTCTTTGAGCGTGTCTGCAGGAAATTTAGCAGACACAAAAGATTATAAATGTTGCAACCGAATACTCGATAACCAATTATTGAATTTGTTGGCAACTTATATGATAATAAATCTGCAACACAAACTACTGTAACTATGGTCATATTAAAGACATTGGAAACAAAATACTTTTATTGGACTATTCAAACCAGGGGCTAACACTGTAAAGCACCGCATGAGAGCAGAGTTTGAAGTCCATTTTGGGTTACCCTTCTAGGCAGTTCAGTTTACTTTACTAATAGTTTAATAGAATAATACAATCAAAGTTTCACCCAGAATAAAATTGCAAATGTAATGCTAGATTGTATTCCACTGTCCTATTTTCTGCTATTGCATTTTACCATTGCTATTTTAAGCCCTGTATGGAGAGCAATGGAATACGTTGAAAATATCCATCTATGCATTATTGGATGAATCATTCATTCTATCGGTTGATTTATTGATGAATCATTAAGCTTTTTTAGACTTTCTTGGCACGGCTAGATCATATTGTGCGGTGCCATGCTGCAAGGAAGGACAACTGTGGACAGAAGGAAGAGATTCTTCTCAGTTGGTGCAGCGTGTGCATATGGGTCAAATGTATTGTAGTAGAAATTCCCGATTAATTGTATGGTAAGAAAATTAATTAATTCAGTCAGTCACTTGAATGTTTTAGATTGGTTGTTATCGTTTAATAATTAACATCTAAATGTTTGAGTCATGTCCTGAAGTTTAATATTCCTTAATCCTGAGTATCTACATGCAACGTATAACCCCAACTTTGTGTGTGCGTGCCTCCAGGGTGTGTTGATGGTAGGGCCTCCAGGGACCGGCAAGACTATGCTGGCCAAGGCAGTGGCCACAGAGTGTGGGACGACGTTCTTCAACGTGTCCTCCTCCACACTTACCTCAAAGTACCGAGGAGAGTCTGAGAAGCTGGTGCGCCTGCTCTTTGAGATGGTCAGTTTCCAGTCCAATCCAGCTTTGCCCACAGTGGAAAACATTTTAGTTCACTACGTCAGGGGAACATAAAATAACTTCAAGTCAATTATTTCTGTGATTACTTGGTGCTTCTTGCACAAAACCACAACACATCCACCACATTATTCATAAACGTGCATGGCTGAATATACTTGTTTCTGAACATACTTTGTTTTACTGGCAGAAATCAGAATACTTGATTGATCCCAAAGGGGAATTTTATGGCAAGCCAAATACAAATGCTCAAGTACTGTTCAGAAATATTTATTTCCTTGATGACTTTTTACTTGTACTCAGTACATTTTCAACACACACCAGTTCTTTATTCTCCTTACAGACTTGTTACTTTTTAAAGACTGTATAAATCTATTTTGTATCCGCTACAACACAAAAACTTATGTACTATCAAATACTATTGAAAATAGTTACTAGTGAAAATACTTCTGAGTACATTTCAGACTTTAATTTTTACTTTCAATATATTTCAGAGCCTGTTCTTTTTACGTTGACTTAAGAAGATATTTGTAACCTTACTTTTTTTTCTTTTTTACTTTTACTCGATTAATAAATCTGGGCACTTTTGCCATCTTTGTTTACCGATAATTCGTCTTGTACCCGTGTTGAGCATCTTTGACATACACATGATTGTGTTGATATAATCTTATGAGCATAATAGTCTTGCTTACATGTACCCGGCTACACTTGTCAAAATAGTTGTCAAGTGTTGTACAACTGACGCATTGAATTTGAAAGCCCTTTACACACCTTCCTGCTGCCCTGTCTACATCTTGCGTCCTTTTTTTGTGTATTGCATTTTCTAAAGTTTAAACTTTTGTATCCAGTCATTGGTCCAGTCATCCAGTCATTTCTTCACATAAGTAATGGCATATTATTTATGGTATACAGTATTTCTTTAAACATTTTCATTTAATTCCTATTTATAAATGTAAGTAACAATGCTGAATTAAATGGCATAATGCCCGACATAGAGTATATAGGCTTCTGCCGTCGGGTAGACGATGCAAAGTACCACCTTCAGAAGGTCAGATTAAAAAAGTCCTTTGCATACAAATCTGACTTGATGCCTCCAAACTCTCATAAATGCAATGTAATGTGTTTGTTTCGGAGTAAGTAACTTGGAAGAACCAAAATTGGGGTCCGCGTTGGCCGAGTGGTTACACCGCACCTAACACGACCCAATTCATGTTAGTGGCGCTGTGTCTACCGCAGTGTCGCAAGTTCGACTACGCTCGACGACTTGTCTGCAATGTCTAACCCCGATCTCTTCAACCCAGTTTCCGACTAAACCTATCCAATAAAAATGGAAAAACGCCGCTGACGCCGAAAAACTTTTTAAAAAGAAGACCCAAAATTTACTGTATTTTAAATTAACATTAATTTCTTGTAATTCTTGTGGATCTTTTAAAAAGAAAAAAACATGCAACCGATTCATCGTTTCAATAATTGGCAACTAATCGACTATTGAAATAATCGTTAGTTGCAGCCCTACTGCTGGTGCACATTGATCTTGAAAAATGTCCCCAGTCCAGCCCTGGTCTCTATCTGAGCTGTTTCCTATTCAAATTGAACCAAGCATAACAGTCATGCTATTCATCATTTACATGATTTGCAAGTTTCTCCTTTCAGCTGTTCCTGCTCCATCATGACTAGCGTCTTGGCTCAACCATTGTGTAACTCCACTGACTGTGGCCCGCTATTTAATACGCAGTATGCACTCCCAGAACATATTCGGCAGTGATGGCCAATTTGACTATGTGTTGTGGTGTCCCTTTGTGAATGGCTCTGTTATGCTTATGAGATGTATTGGGTGTAGTGCTTATTCTGCTTGTTTGATTGCCTTGACGATGAATTATTTGTTGTTGCATTTTAATTGCGAAATTGATTCACTGCTGTGTGACAAAAATACACCGAGCCAGAACGCATTTATCTTTTATGGAGAAATTGATTGGAGTTTGTCTGCCTGGATTTTCAATCATGTCAACTATGACTCTCAAAGGGCTTTTTTCTAACCAAATGTCATGTTATTTTACACTCAAAGCCTGCCTTGTAGCGAGGTGCAGGAAGTAATGACTAATGGCATCCATCATCGGACAACATTTTCTTTCTAGAAAAATTGTTGTAGTGCGAGCAGTACATTTGCACTTGGCTCACTCGTGTGGGTGCAGGGCAACCTCCCAAAAATGTCACATAAATAGAAAGAACTTGAGAATATCCGTGAAGTGTCGGCACCATTATGTATATTATACATTATTATGTATTATGTATATGGAAGCTATGCAATGTTTACATACATTTAAAAGGTCTTGGATTGAGATTTTGTATTTTTTTTTTCGTTTTTAGTATTGATTGATCGATTTGCTGTTCATTATGTTTGTTATGCTTTGGCAATCTATGATGCTCATAACCATTTGATTTGATGTCTCCAAAGGCTCGCTTCTATGCTCCAACGACGATCTTCATCGACGAGATCGATTCCATCTGCAGTCGGAGAGGCACGTCAGATGAGCACGAGGCCAGTCGACGTGTCAAGTCTGAGCTGCTGGTGCAGATGGACGGTGAGCACACACCAGATGTTTCCAAGAGCACGATGTGTGCTATGTCACCACTCCCCTGTCTTGCACAGCTGTTCACACATATGTTAGTGATTTATCTCCCGAATAATGCGGTTGGAGCGTCATCACATTACCACAAACTTTAATATTCTTGATCACCTTACCTTTTTAGGTAGAAAGTTTTTTTTTTTTAATTCATCAAGTTAAAAGAACGACCCCGATGGCATAATCCGGCACGTCAGTCGATTGCGTCGCATTTCCAGCTTTTTAAAAAATACCAGGTTAGTTTTGAAAGGGCTTGTGGACATGGCTAGGCAAAGCTGGTGAGGGAAAGCAAAGTCACTTCATGCGCTCCATGTCGTTATGGTACATGTGTACCTTGTGTACCTTTATGGCGCGAGCCAGAAATGAATCACACTGTTGTGTGCCAACTTTCTAGTTGACAGTTTTGTAACAGAGCTTGACTAACAGCATAATTACCGTGAACATGAAGTACATAACCTTCTTGGAAGAACTCTATTCTTTGTTGCTCTTTGTTTTCTGGGTGATGTTGTATTCTTCGATTGTTGAAATATTGGCTAAATTAATTTTTGGGACTTTTGTGGGTAAAGCCGAGAATACTCTCCGGTCCATTTTGCTGTACCAGCTGTTTTATTGTTCTTTTTGTTCGTTGACGTCCCTGCCTATGACGCAGTTTTACTTTTTTGGAGAAAAAGGTATGCAAGTCACTGCTTTTGCTTTGCGGCGGTGCAGGTGTGGGTGGAGCCTTGGAAAATGACGATCCTTCCAAGATGGTGATGGTGTTGGCTGCTACTAACTATCCCTGGGACATTGACGAGGCACTGCGGCGACGACTGGAAAAGAGGATCTACATTCCTTTGCCTACAGGTGAAGATGGCTTCAAGTACTCATTTGTTGCGCACACATTTTATTGTTGAGCTGAGTATTGTAGACCATTTTATATTGTTGTGAATACTTAACATAGTTACATGTCATTATTGAGATAATGAGCTTTTTTTATTACAAATGATGAAATGATCGTATAGTTGGCATTTTGTTATTGTGACATGTCTGTGATGGAGTTGGACATGCCAAATAGGGTCTCCACAATGTTGAGGGGGATAACAAAAAACAAGTGCTGACTTTCTGTTAAGACAACTTGTTCTTCATACATTTGTAGAGATGCATTCATCAATTGTATTTTATCCATCTAGTATCATACAACAGAGATAATGGGGTTATGGACGGATTTTCATGAAATTTACCAGTGGGTATTGGCGCAAAGTAGATTCCATTAAAATGTAGAGATTTCTTCACAAAAATAATCTGTTGTGGATGGAATTTGGCTTACTTAATCCCAAGGTGGGTGCTGTGCTTCTAGTTACTTGTATAGTCAATACGCCTACAGTGCAGTGCCAGTTTTGTTGTAGCACTTGGGATGGTTTTTGCGACTCCACTTGGGGACACGACTAAAGTTTTTGGAATATTCTGGACTGACTGACGACCTATATGGCCACTCGTTTTAGTTAGCTGATTGGCTCTTGCCATTATATGATTTTTAACAGTTGTCCAGAGAGAGGATGCAATGTGTTTGCAAAGCAGTAATCATTGCAAAGGGTGGCGATTTTGAAGAAACTAGAATATAAAACATGTTTTCAGTTGTTTCACCTTTTCCTGTTACGTACATAGCTCCTCATGCGTTCATTGGTCGTTCTTAGAAAGGTGTATGCAACTTTGGCCTGGTATGTTTTTAAGGTGTGTGTGTGTGTGTGTGTGTGTGTGTGTGTGTGTGTGCAGTCGTAGGACGTAGAGAATTGCTGAAAATCAGTTTGCGGGAGGTGGAAGTTGCCGACGATGTGGACCTGGCTCTCATCGCAGACAAGATTGAGGGGTACTCTGGGGCCGACATCACCAATGTGTGCAGGTCAGTGCACATTATGCGTAGTGATATCACAGATGGCTGTTATCTTGTGGATTGCGTATATTCCATCAAAGTTCCATAATGATAATTAACATGCATGCCATAGTAACATTAGCCGTGTTATCTATGTTATTTTAAAGACGGCACAAAGGCACACAGACAATAATGCCCTGTTTTGCAAGCACACCTTAGATCCCTAGCTTAGTGACACTGTCAGTGGGAAGTAAGTGGCCTTTTCCTGCTATGTCATTTTGTTATTTTAAAACACCTTTCTATGAACAATGTAATTTTTATTAGTCAACTAATTGGTTGGATATTTTCTTCTGAAATGCACATAATATTACACGAGATCAAACTTGTGTTAAAAATGTAAACATGTTACTTACTCTGACTTAAACTCCTTGCAATTGAATAATATTTCATTTTTTCTGGAGTTATTACCTTTGGGGGGGAACCAATAGGGGATGGTGTCTGCACATAACTGACAATAAAACAATAACGACAATAACAATGATTGAATTCCTTGACGACTATTGTTTTTACATTAAATATATTTGATTAGTCAACTAATCGTTGCACCCCTAATGTAATGCTTATGCTGCAGCCAGGGGCAATAAGACATGGTCCAAACGAATCGTGTCCTTGCAGTGAATGCCAGTGACCACTGGATCCGGCATTCTCCAGCTCCCGCTCCTGCATTTGAGTAATGGACCGTTTCATGCACTCAATTTCTGAAAAAGATCACTAATGAGCATACACATGTAGGCACACACAGACGCACAAGCTTCTCCCACCCATGAATGCTATTTGTTAATGATCTTTGCTCTAACTATGGAAGGAATGAACATTGATCTCCTGTGTTTACATATTGGAACTTTATACCTCATCCAGAATGACATTCCAAAGGACATTCATAAGGATGATTTGGACAAGATATCATGTATACTTATGTTGCTTGTGCAAACTGGTTGTGGATCAAATAATTATATTGTGCGTTTTAACAAATTGGAGGTTGAATTAGTTAACCAACTTGGTGGTGGTGGTGTTTTTTTTTGCTTTTGAGGATCTTCATGTCTGAGGGGGGCCGCGGTGGCAGAGTGGTTACAGAGTGTATCCCCCAAACCATAGTTAAAGCAGTGCCCCCCTCCGGCCTTTCTGCAGTCCCTCCCCCCGTCTCTTCATCCCAGTTTCTGATTTAATTCTATCACTATCTCTCAATAAAGAATGAAAAAACGACGCTACCGCCAAAACAATGCCTTTAACTTTCATCCCCAAAATGACCTTTTGGAATACTTTATGCAAAGCAGTCAGAGCGGAGGTAGAACTACATATAGTGCATGATCGACTGCAAGGTGCTTACGAAGCTTGTTTTGCATCCAGTTTCCCCTTTTTTTCCCTCGCTCTCTTAGTGAAGGTCGTACAAGTACCAGACTGTCAGGAAGTGATGGGCAGCAAAGTGGAAGTCTGTTAATGTTGCTGTGCACGATAAGAGAAGCATTCTTTGGTGCTCCAGATTTTGGCAGAGAAAAACCTTCCCCTCACTGTGTTTATGTCTAACCATGTTTTCACATCATCACCTCAAGCGCTTCCAGATTGGGCTAACAAAGCTCTGTGGTGAGAGAATAGTGGTGCAGATCAGAGGAAAACAACTTGAATGTTGCTGCAACAACATCTACAAATGCTCAGGAGTGGACCCTCATTCAACACTGAATACAATCACATTGGATCATGAGCTCTGGTGGAAGATGCTGGTGCACCGTCTGCTACATGCAGAGATGGGGAAATACACATGGGCACTTGGTCTGAGGATGCTTGTTACCAAAGATTTATTTTTTTTGTCCGTGGTGACAGGGTTAGTGGGAAGACGTTGCAGAAAGGTCGGCAAAAGAAGTGGAGAACTTGCGTCATTGCCCGTGCCTTTGAACCAAGTCACAGGCACCATACATTTACACACCGAAGATTTTAGCTTCATTTTACCAAATTGCGGTAAATGGAAAGGGTCGGGCAGGGCAAGATTTGGTGAATGTATGTATGCTTGCCAGAATTGGACCTTTACCACTTCTGGCCCCACATTTCTGTTGCCAATGGCAATCCTTTGTAAAATGGTAAGATTGGTGGTGATCACCAATTCGGCCTGTACTGATCTCCATCTCTATTTGGCACCCAAACAGATTATGGATCTGAACAGCTGCTGATACATTTTTGGTGTAAAGTCCATGTGAAAGGGGGAGGGTTCTCCAAACTATCAAATTATGGAGACTGGAGAGGTGGCAGGAAGGAATTTTGGACATGGGCATATTTCAAAAGGTGCAGGTTTCTTTTCCAGGCTGAAGAGTGGTGGAAAACTGCCAGTGGGAATCCAGAGGGTGAAACAGATTGAAGGGCCAGGAGTCAGAATGACTTTGCTCACGGCATCTTGTGGACTGGTTTTGTCTCTATTCATTTAAGTGCAACGTCATCTGTGATGCATTCCCGCTACAGGGCTGCCAAACCGGAAAACAACATTTAGCGTTCTTTCTGAGAAATTGAACTTTGAGCGGGAGAAAGGGGCGCTTTGTGACTAAAATCTGTTTTAATGTTGGCTCGGTGCCACATGTTGGAGTTCAGCTCTAGCTTCAGTTCCAACATGACACGCTTGCTCTGCCCAGTGTATAATTAAACATAAACATTCGATGGCACATAAACACAATTAGGTTGTGGCCATCTTGTCAATATCTGTTTAAAGCCGTCTCCTCCAACATAAACATGGCTATCGGCAGAATGAAATTGAAAGAGAGGCAAGGCAAAGATACTTCTGGCAGTATTTTTAGCAATGAACATCAGATATGGACATGATGGATGCTTGATGAAGTACTATTGTCCAGAACACTGTCTGCTCGAGTTTTGTTGGGGATGTGTGTGTACATTGCACAGGCAAGTACAGTCTACAGTGGAAACCAGTGATTACACTTTGCTTGACATAGAAAGTTCTGCATCAAGGCACCTGTCCTGCAAAAAAAATGAATGGCATTTTATTTACCAATCACGATCGTTTGAATGATTGCACTGGTGAGATCACACATACTGCCATTTGCCATCTCAATCATGGACTGAGCCGATAGATTACCAATGATGTGTAAACATTTTTAAATTTAATTTAAAATGATCATCAATATCATTCATTCAGAGCAGAGTTTTGGAAAGTGTAGAGTGTCTGTTTTCACTTCTAAGAATGGGCAAGGAGCAAGGGAGGACAAAGAATAAAATTTCAATTTGGCCGCAAAAGTCAATCTCCGCTTGCTGTGTGAGACTAATGCTGACTAGTCAATGGTTCTGAGCTTCACTTGTATTTCAGTAATCATAACATTTTTAATCACAGATAATGTAATAATATTATTGTTATCATTATTATTATAAACTTAAGCTAAAAACTAAAACTAACATGGAAATATTGGTATGCAAAGAGGTGGCAGAAATGGCAAGAGATAAAAAATATCAAGAATTATGCAATAATTACAGATAATGATCATTTCAATTTAACAAGGAGAAATAAACAGATTATGAGTTTATTAACAATGACTCATCAACATAATTGTTAGTTGCAGTCATAATTATAAATTACTTGCATGCTAATTCACCATCTTGCCTTTCAGCTTTAAAATATAGCTATTGATTTATTCATAATCAACCAATGAAATTACTAATTTTACCAAGTCTGGTAAATATTAGCCCTTCTTCATGTTCGTTGCATCCACCCTGGCGAGCCAGAACCAACGCATCGCACATCGCTGCAATGTGCAATGCGTGGACGATGCGTTGTTTGTGGCTCGCCATGCTGAGTTGCATCTTGTTCGGTGGTAGGGAGCAAGTATGCAGTTTGGGTCCCATGGTTGATTTAACAACTCGCTGCAGTCATCCATATTCACGACGGCACGCTAATAGCCATGGCCGTGGGACACTGGCAAGGTGCCTGGAACGTCTGCGGCTGACTAGTCCAGTTTCATCTCGTTGCCCTAGAGGCTTCTCCTTTCATGTCCAACCCGCCAAGGCAGACCAAAGCCCCAGAAATGGGGGCTTTGGTCCCCCTCCCCCCTTTCAGATGATGTCTGTAGTTCAGACTTGAACTAGTAACTTTGGTAGAATCAAACATGGGAATGTCTGCTCCTAGCTAAAGGCATGTTCATTTGATCAATTAACCCTTTGTGTGCAGAGGACTTCTGTAGACATCTTACAAAAATGCTTCTACAATGGATTATACAACTATTATAAACGCACATTTTCACATTTTCAGATAGAAGCATTTCTCTCACAGTCTATTTTGAGAACAAAATAGAGAGGAAAAGGTACGATGACTTGCAGTTGGTGTAATCAGGTTCATATTCAACATTTTTGCCTAATAGGTTGTCAGTTTCATCCCATTGACTGCCTACCTCCTGTGTATAAACAGTCTTTTAACTCGCCCCAACCACTATATTATTTATTATTCACTTTGGATTTTTAACCATTAGGCACTTTTAGGACTCATTGAGTCCTTGTGCAAAATAATAACATTTTCTACACTTTCTGTGGGGGATCTTTATCTTCGTTATATCAAAGTTGAGTGATTGAGGGGGTCGCGGTGGCAGCGTGATTATAGAGTGCGTCCCCCAGACCACAGGCCGATCATCGCCGCGGGTACTCATATCCTCACCGGCTTTTTTGCAATCCCTTCCCCCCGACTCTTCATCCCAGATCCGATTTAATCCTGTCACTATCTCTCGCAGCAAAGAATGAAAAATGGCATTTCTGGGCAAAAAAATAACTTGCCTCTGCACCTAAGGGTTAATGAGAGTCTAGCCATTCACAAAAACAGCCATGGCAAGTGCAGGATCCAACATTACAGATCATAGTCTCTTGAATGCATTGATTTTTATCTGGCAGTAGTCTGTAGCAGTAGGAGTGAAACGAAATGTTTCAAAGTGCCTTTAAGTTTAAAAACTGTTCCCTAACGTGGATGTGACTGACAGGGATGTGGCGATGATGGCCATGCGTCGTCGTATCCAGGGCTTGACTCCCGAGGAGATCCGAGCTCTGTCCAAGGAAGAGCTTCAAATGCCGGTCACCATGGAGGACTTCACACTCACCCTCACCAAGATCTCAAAGTCTGTCTCGGCCGCAGACCTCGAGCGATACCAAGCCTGGATGGCGGAGTTTGGCTCTGTGTGAAACGGTGAAAGGTCACCGTGTCGTTATGCACTGAGTGTATGTGTGTAAACCAGCTAATACTTGAAATGTCTTTTTATGGAATGTCAATTTTCCCTCTTTTAGTGAAGGGTCGGTACCACTAATAATGTTTGAAGCACTAGGAATGTTCTTAATGTAAAGTACTGTGTAAATGTATTAATATCACTATTCATTCCGGGGGGGATGGGGGTTTATTTGCTTTGTTTCGTGATTTGAAGTCCTTATTCTGTGCAATTTCTGACCTGTTTGGTTACATTGGCGAAGATTGTTTCAATAAATGACTTTATTAACAATTTTGTTTCTCTCATTAAGTCAATAATCGATATTGATTCATAAATATGGTGGGACTCTAGACTTACTGTAGCAGTAATCGTAGTCATTACGTTTAATCAATTTTGCAGGCAAACCAACCAACAAGCAACATTTGTGACAAAATTACGCATTGTCCAGTACCAAATTGTTTCCAAGAACAACTTCAGAATCAGAATCAAGTTTATTGCCATTGTCGATGATACAGGGTCACAGACTAGGCTTCGTTCGGTAAACTGTGCAAGAGGAGGAAAACAAATATATTAAGGGAGCAAAAGAAACCCACAAGAAATATAAGGTGCTATAATGTCAAGTTAAACACAGTAGTGCAACAATATTGCTGCAGTAAGCACAGGTTAATCAGACCAAAAGGGGTTGGTTACAGGGGCAGTCCGTGGTAGGGGCCCTCCACAGGGCTGTGGGGCGTGGGTGTGACGAGTGAAAAAAACTGAGGATGGGCGTGGGGCTATTTCCAGAGTGCCGTTGGTGCTGACTTTGGGTAAAAACTGTTCTTGTGGCGTGAGGTTCTGGTTCTGATGGACCTGAACCTCTTGCCGAATGGAAGCAGCGTAAATAGATGGTGACCAGGGTGTGAGGGATCAGAGGCTATCCAAACCGCGCATTTCCCTGTTCTGGAAGAGTACAGTGAGTCAATGGCGGAGAGGCTGCAGCCAATCAGCTTCTCTGCAAAGTGAACAGTCCTCTGCAGCCACTGTTTGTCTCTGGCTATGGCAGCAGGAAACCACATTGATGGAGGAGGAGAGAATGTACTCGACGACCGAGTAGAAGAGCACCAGCACTTTGACTAATGGCTGATGCGATCCCACGTAAGATCCCGGGTGATGGTAGTGCCCAGGAAGCGGAAGGAGTCGACTGTGGTGATCTCCCCAGCTGCCATGAATAGGGGAAGCAGGGGAGCTGATTTCTTGCTGAAGTCGACTAGCATCTCCATCGTCTTCTTGGACTTCAGCTCCAAGTTGTTATTCCAACACCAAGTAGCCAACCGCTCCACCTCCCTCCTGTAGATTGACACATCCGAGATGAGTCCAATCAGGATGGTGACATCCGCAAAATTGAGTTTGATGGACTGGTGACTGGAGGTGAAGTCATTTGTGTACAGTGAGAACAAGAGGGGATAAAACACAGCCTTGCGGGGTACTTGTGGCATTGAATTACTACAAATTGCCCAGCCGAGGACCGTGTTTGTGTTTGTTAGATTGATGACTGCAGCATGCCATCTTTAGAAATCAATTCCCTACCAGACCAGAGATCTCCATTTTATTAGATTGATTCTGAACGTTTTTCTCATTTTGAGATTGTGGGGGGGAGCAATCTTACGAAGCTGCATGTGGTGTGCTAAGCCACAGGCACACGATTAAGAATGGGGCTGGATGCAGTGGTTTAACAGACAACGCCACGGTGCCAGCCGATTCTGAACACTTGAATCGGAATGGAATATTGATCTCATCAGTGAAATTACAAACCACTATGGTATGTAAACCTAAAATGCACCTGATCAGTGGATTGAGTTCAATAACTGAGGTGAACGTAATATTTTGTGTTTGTTGTACGATGAGCACTAGTCCATTCCGGTACTCATTCTCAGAATATCTGGTGGTTCACAGCAGTTATGTTACCAAGACATGCATAGGTTGTGTGTTTCTGACTGGTGCCCTTGCAGCCAATCATGTACTTACCTTTTTAAAAAATAGCTCTCTGCTGTGTAGACGTACTTGCGCTCGCTCTCTTGACAGGTGGTCCCAAAACAGCTTTTTGCTAAGAAGAATACTTTTTAAGAAGCTTTGTTGGCTTTGTTGTTGGCTTTGTTGGCTTGCGTTGACTAGCACCACAATGGCGCCCCGCAGGAAGATGCAGAGGATGTCAGAGGGGCAGCCAACTAAAGAACTTGCGGAAATTACTGGAATCCTAGACTCCAAACTAGCGTTGATTGCCAGATCGATGTCCAAGCTCTCTGGAGAATATGAACATGAACATGGAAGCGACTGACCCACATCACATACTAGTCAGTTTAATTAAACTGCATCTCTGTATCTTCATGAAGACGAACAAAACTCATATCCTACTGGGCCGCCGATGTTGATGGTCTGGGACCCGCAAGAGATCCCGTCAGGCTTTGGATGTTTACATGATCTGTTCACCTCATCCATGCTAGTAAGTGAAGTGAATCTGCCCTCTGCATTTGAATTTTTATAATAGCAGGGTACACAAATGTGTACCAAATTCCAGATTCTGAGGGTCCGCCTCACCGAAGATGACTCCTTGCGCTTTTCCACCACCTATGTTGAAAAATCTTCCGTCGTTGATCAGCTTGCTCTTGTTTCTTGCCGCCAGCAGAACCCGCTGTCTGTCCATAAAGCCTTACAGTCTAACAATCACTGTCCACAGTGGTCGTCGCTCGGTCCAGATGGACCATGTCGCACATATTCAACGTCTCGGGGACAAATTACTCAACATCTCAAAAGTCCAACAATTCTTCTCGATTCTCGCAGAGTGTATCACGTGACTCCCGTGATTGTTCATTATGGAACATTAAAGTAACAAAATAGTAGCTAAAGTTATTTGGGTAACTTGAATCTGATTTCTACTTAAAAGTAATGTTAGATTACTTCATTGATTACTGACATCCCTGGTGATCTCACATCTTTATGTCATCTATCACGATTAATCATGATTAAATTATTCTTCTTAAAATATTGTGAAACTGTTTGCCAAATTCAGGACCAAAAGACAACAGCTGTACATTACACAACTTCTAAACATTTTACAATATCATTGCCGCATTTTTCTGCACCCATAGTGCACCATAGCTGCAACAATCATTTAGACATTTCAACATTCCATGAGGAAAAGGAAGCAGTGCCTTATGTACTAATAATTAATACCATTCTTATTGTTCAATTAACCATTCATTCTACTAACATTATTCATCATACTTCACTGTCTCTGCTTGTAGCAGAATGTGCACCAACATACTTCAATCATCCCCAAGATGTAATTCAAATTTGTGTGACATCAGGAGAAAGAGCAAGCTATTGATTACATTTTATTTTGAATTTCATATAAATGGCTTTAGCTTAAATACGCTGCTGCCACCAACAAGACAACTGCCCTCCTGAAATTATATTTTTAAAACCATATTTTTTTGCATTTCATTCAAGAAATATAAACACATTTTAACTCGTTAATTCATACATTTTCACAGCCTTTACATATATATTTATGCATTTCTTTCAACAAAGCCGGAACGAAGAATCTGTGCGTGGTGCGTGTGTGCATGCGCGTGTGTTATGTGAGGTAGGTCTTTCTAAATTTGTGTATGCACAAGTTTTTTTTCCTGACACTCTCAGGGTGATAGTCGAAAGTAAGCACTGTACACACTATTAAGGCATTAGAAAATTATTTGAGAAAAGGATATTAGCCCAATCATGGATTTTGTACTTAAACTGCAAACATATGATCCTGGCCAGTGAACAGCTTGTGAATATGGAAGACTGGTGACCTGATGTTTTCATGACCTTACTTGATCCCAACTCTGGGGGCTTCTGCACGTGGTTCGGATGAATGTAAGTATTCTATTCAGCAGTTAAATCGCCAAAGTCTAGTGTGTGGTTGCTGGCTAGAGAAACACGCAAATAGGTCAACTGCAAATGCAGTTCCAGAAAGTTTAAAAAAAAAAGACAATAAGACACCACTGATGATCAGAGATGGCAAAAGTACCAGGATTTCTTACTTGAGTAAGGGTAAAATACATTTGTAAAAAAACAACTTGAGTAACACTACAAAGTACTGATCCAAATAGCTACTCAAGTAAAGTAAAAAGTACAGGCTCAGAAATGTACTCAAAAAGTATTTCTGAAAGTAAAAAGTACATGCTCTAAAATGTACTCAAAAGTATTTTTGAAAGTATAAAGTACAAAGTACTACAAATAAAATTGTATGTAAAATGCATTTTTTCAATGTTAGTTTGTCAATGTTATTGCTCGAATAAATTAACAACTAGCCTAATGTAGCTTATATCTCGGGACTAAATGAAATCCACTTATTAACTGGGACTGTACTCGGTACATCAGCACCCCCTACTGACTAATATTATAGACGTTATCCTACCCGTCAATAAAAAAAAAGTAACGAGCCTGTTTTGGTAAAAGTAAGGAGAAGAAGTACAGATATTTTTGTTAAAAATGTACTCACTACAAGTAAAAAGTAATCGCAGGAAAAAGTACTTCTAAAAGTACAGATACTTGAACATTTTACTTAAGTACAGTACTTGCCATCTCTGCTGGTCGGGATCACTAGACTAGAGTATTCAAAAGAAATTGACAAAACATTGTCCTAAAATACAACC
>OMKY01257381.1:0-17804 GCA_900302395.1 Bregmaceros cantori
CCCCCTCCTAGAGGATTTTGGGTCGCTAACACACTCTGTGCGTAATGATTAACTGTCCAGATAATCGCACAAGTTTTGACGGCCATGACAGTTCTGTTCATCACAGAGCTCCCAAAATCGCACACATTATGCACATTATAATACCAATTTGAAGAACCAGAATATAACTTTAAAGAATATATTTTAATTATTTTGTATTTAATTGAGGGAAATCAATATTTTATCCCTTTGGCTAAAAGCACTTAATACTTGGTGGCAAAGCCTTTATTTGCGGCCAAATGTTTGTTGTATTTAATCACATGGTTACAACAGACACGTCGGGGGAAATTTCGGCCCATTTTGCCTTGCAGATCCTCTATAAATCATTACGTTTGGTGGGCTCCATCCATAGATTTTCGATTGGATTGAGGTCTAGAGAATGCCCTTACTGTGAGCTGATCATTGGCATACTTTAGGCGGGCCTCCACATGTGCCTTCTTAAGCAGGGGTAGCTCTCGTCCACTATAGGATTTTAATCCATTGCAGCGGCAAACGTTACCAATTGTTTATCAGGTAACTGTGGTCCCAGCTGCCTTGAGGTGATTCACTAACTGTCACTGAGCGGTTGCAGGACAACACGGTTCTCATGATCATTGCCACCCCACGAGGTGAAATCTTCCATGGCACACTAGGCCGAGGTCTTTTTATGGTCACGTTATAATTTTTACATTTTCTCAAAATTGCACCAATTGTTGTAACTTTAATATGCAGCATCTTGCTAATGTTTCTATAGCCCACTCCAGATGTGTGCAGGTTAATCCTGTCTCTGAGGGCTTGAGAGAGCTCTTTAGTCTTTCTGATGTTCACGAATTTGGAATCGGTCTGATTGTCTAATTCTGTGAGCATATGTTTGTTATAGTGGTGCTTAGTGAGAACGGATGACTTCAATTCAGGTAACAAGTTGATTGGGAGTGTCTAGTTGGTTTGTGAAAGCCAGAACTCCTAATGCATACTAGGGGATCAAATACTTATTTCCCTCAATGAAAAACAAATGAATTTAAATATATTCTTTTAGATTTATTTTTTTGATTTTATTTTGTGATATTCTGTCTCCATGTTAGAATACATCTACCTGTCAATGTGGAATGGATCATGTGTTTATTCATTGTATTCTCTCTCTCTCGCTCTCTCTCTCTCTCTCTCTCTCTGTGATGTTATGGTAATGATCATGAGTTTGTGTAATAATTTAGATTTCACTCTGTGTTGTAGTCGTATCTGGGACACTGCTTCAGGCCAGTGCTTAAAGACACTCATCGGTGAGTATTATTAGTTATTGTTATTAATTATTAGATTTCAATTATTATTAATCTGGAACACACTTCTTTATTTTCATTATTTTATTACACTCAATGTTTTTAATCTCTCTAAGCAAACCTTGAGTCTTGAAAGGCGCCCGGAAATAAAATGTATTTTATGTATGTTAGTATTAGTTATTTGAGCTGTTTGAAATGATGTTGTTAACAAGGGTATTTGGAACCCCAACCCTAGTGACCAGTTCTATGTCTAAAGTTGCATTATTTTTAAAATCCAATGTTTGTCATTGGATTGGACCCTCCTTCAGTAACCTCCGGCCTTGTCAGGCCGCAAAAACACATTTCCATAACTTTTATTTAAAGTAGCATACTTACATCAAAAGGGCTTCAAGTCTATGCAACAATGGTGGTTTGTAACAAGCAACATCCGAAACAACAACACACAAATAGTGGTAAACAGCAGCCGCTCACTTAAACTAAAACACATTTATAGTTTATCTGTTGAGGTAAAGCACAGAATCACAGTTAGCCTCAACCCTTAACATCACATTTCCAGTGCATCTGGTGAGGTAAAGAACAGCATCTTTGATGGATCAAACTTGTTTGACCAAACATTTTCTCAGAATTTTTCCGTGGGCCAGAAAAACTTGATTGGCGGGCCGGATTTGGCCCGCGGGCCACCATTTTAATAGCCCTGGTCAAGTACTTTAGAATGTGTGTGCATATAGTGTGTCTGTTTATCGTGCGTCTGTGTATAGTGTATCTGTGTGTACAGTTTTGTTTTGTTTTTTTCTCCAGACGATGACAACCCTCCCGTTTCCTTCGTCAAATTCTCTCCTAACGGGAAGTACATTCTGGCTGCTACATTGGACAAGTTAGTATTTTTGCTTCTAGTTTACATCCTGGCTGATTGGCTCCTGGGAATGTGTGATCCGTCCACTTTAAGACCAGAAGTTTTAATAACATGAGCGCCGTGTCGTCCATGTCACCCTGATGGTATTTTTTTCCTCATACTTCACAGCACGTTGAAGCTCTGGGATTACAGCAAGGGAAAGGTAATTTACACTCCATTTACATCAGTTATTTCAAATGCACTACTCGACATTCAGTTAGTTAAACCCCAGACCACCAAGTCAGACGCACGTAGAATTCCTGTGACTTAGTTCACAGGTACATGCAGCGCCACAAGTTCTCCTCCCCCCACCAACCTTTCTGCAATGTCTTCCTCCCAATCTCTCTCATCCCATTTTCTAGCTAATCCCTTCAATACAATGGAAAATTGTGGTTGTGATGAAAAGAAAAAATAGTTTCTGTGTCTTGTTCATGTGGCCAGTGTGGCTATGTACTATGTAGCAGTGTAGCTCAGACGTCAAGTTCCTTTACCTTCTAAATGAGTTAAGCCCTAATCCAGGCTTTTGCGCCCCAGTAGGGTACCAACAACCGAGCTATATGACCATGACAACGGGTTTGCTGGGACTAATCTGCTCCCGTGTAGGCTAACAGGAGAGTATGGGTACGGGGATCCGGCTCAAGTGATTAATCGTCAGCGATTAATTGTTCAAATTGTATAATAGTTGCCGGTTATTTCAATGATCGATTATCATCGATTTAATTGGTTGCAGCTCTATGTCTAACCATTATGGAGTCCTTGATGGTGACGTTTCCTCCTCCAGTGTCTGAAGACTTACACCGGACACAAGAACGAGAAATACTGTGTCTTCGCCAACTTCTCTGTCACTGGAGGCAAGGTGTGTATCCTTCCATCATTTCATGCAAACAATAAAATCATGTTTATTCATTTTATTATTTTTATTATTATTATGTTGCATTAATAATGATGCAACATAATTAAATGAACATAATAATACAATATTTCCATGATTTCATCCAGTGCTCCAACGCAGCGTTTGTTATCACAACGATTAATCCTGTTAAATTGTGGCAAAAAAATAGTTTCTTACATTTCTGTACTTCCTTCTTGTCGGCATGTCTGTTTATTTCTTGCTGTTAAAGCTGTCGCTTTTGGTTACGTCACCAAGCTGACGTATGTGATGGGGTATCCCAATTCATAGGAGTGCAGTTTCAAGCCCTACGCCTTCAGCTCCGTTTTGAAAGGATGAGGGGTAGAGTGTAGGGGTAAAAAAAATAGAATTGAGATTGGCCCTTCCACTCTAAATCGTGTGTCTCTGTTTGTGCGTGTGCCTGCCTCTGTGTGTCGCTCTCTGTGTGGGTCTGTGTGTCTCTTTCTCAGTGGATAGTCTCTGGGTCAGAGGACAGCATGGTGTATATCTGGAATCTTCAAACCAAGGAGATCGTTCAGAAGCTGCAAGGACACACTGGTAACGTGTTCATTCAGTCATTCTAACATCATCTGCTGTGGTATTTACTGGTAACGTCTTCATTCTGAACATGCCTCCGAAGACACCAGACGTTGCGGTGCGTGTCGCTGCCCGGTTTCTGAAGACAAGGGTTCGATTTTTCAAAGCCAACCTCTGCTTGGGGCCACTAATTGACCGACGCCAATCATTGGTCATTTTCATTTCATCGGGGGTGCGCCGTACACTGAATCCTGTTTCTTCAGTGTTTTCCTATTTCGGTCAACATGGCCAACCTGTTATGTGATGTTTGTGCGCAGACGTGGTCATCTCCACCGCATGTCACCCGACCGAGAACATCATCGCCTCCGCAGCGCTGGAGAACGACAAGACCATCAAGCTGTGGCGGAGTGACTGTTAAGAGTTCCAGGAGGCACCGGGAAATAATTATTATTATTATTACTTTCAATGTGACTTTTTAGTTGTGAACAAAACATTGGTTGCCCGTTTCCCCGCACATTTAAATGTCAATTTGTATGATGTTTTACATATTAGATGTAGCACCAAGCGATATCGCTAATGTGGTCTGGAAGAAGGCTGTGGTAGGACAATGGTATACTAATAGTTTGAACACTAAAGGGTTGCATAGAAAGTCGACAATGCCTTTTTTTTTTAAATTGTGAACAGACAACACACATTTTTACAGCCATACTTTACTTCTTTGGTTGGTCCTCAAACGGACACGACATGCAAAAATCTCAGTAACACTCCCTTTAACCAAAACCACCACTTACCAGGTCATTAGCACACAGCTCAGTTCATAATTGTACTGTACGTAGAGGTAAGAAGTGAGTATATTTTGGTATGCCATATGCGAAAGCTTGTGCAACACTGATGATTTCCCTTTATAAATCAATGGTTGTGCAGATCAGCAATTTCAGTTAAAGATATCATATAGCCGATAAACAGTGGTTACGTTTATTGGATTTACAGAACGTGTGCAGTAATCATTTAAACAAAAGTAGGCAGGTGCATGAATTTAGGCAACACTGCTCTGGTGCTGATTTTTAATACCTTTAGTACTAATTATTGGAACCCAATTTATTTGTTCAATGAGCTTACCAAAGGTGAAGTCATTCATGAGAAAGGGTATTTAAGGTGTCCAGCTGGAAGTTATCTTCTTGGCAACGTGTGGTAACTCGAGAGTCTGAAAACAGTGAAATTACCTAAAAAAAATTATTCATCATGGATTAGGGGAAGGATACAAGAAGTTCAGAAATTTCAGGTGTAAATTTCCACAGTAGGAACATGGTGACACCGTTGCAGTTCAGGCCTACGGAAGGCTCAGTAAAATAACAGGTAAGCGAAGGATGGTGAGAACATTCAAACTCAAGCCACAGACCAGCTCCAAAGACCTACAACATGATCTTGAGTTTCATTATTACGCACCTTCAAATAGCAATTTTTCAAAATTGCTATATTTAACTGGAATTGCTGATCTGAACAACCAATGCTTTATAAAGGAAAATGTTAAATGGTCAGCGTTGCCCAAACCTTTGCAGGACTGTGTGTGTATAGATGGTCAATGAAAGTGTCATTATTCAAATGTTCTTTTTTTTTTTTAAATGATTGGTTTAATGACATTTGACCTGTCATTAAATCGACAGGATGAACATTATACATTTTATTTTTTGCATGTCGTGTTCCTTTCTGATGTTCGGAGAGGTTCGCTCGGAGGAAACAAATCTAAATATTGTCAGGACCTTTTTTGTTGTTTTTGTCCTTGTAAATAAAGTTTTTAACTAAAGAATACAATTGTCTACATTTAATTTGTCTACTAAGCACATGGACATATATATAAATTATAGGCTATAGCCTTATCTCCCAAAAAAACGTTGAAGATTATAAAATAGCACAGCCTTCAACATACTGTAGGTAATATTAATTGTTTAATAATTGAAAGCATAGACATTTGTCAAGTTGGTGGTACGAGTTTGCTCCTGTCACTTCTACAATATTTGGCCTTAATTCCATGGCGAATAAGATGGAGCTAAATTCTGACTGGTTGCTGGTTCAAGTTTTAGTCGTTTTAAGTAGGAGACTAGTGGCAGACTCCACTGTTGACACGTTTTAAGTGGACACGAATTGAGTGGAAAACATCTGTATGGTGGTCTGATGTCTCAGAGGTTGTTGATTCAACTACTACGCCTGACAGACTTCTAATTCTGTTTACCAATAATCAATTAATAAAATGTCCATGATTAAGTGAACATGCCAGAGGCAGCCAGCATCATGTTAGCAAAAATGCCTGGATGGATTGGCGCGTCGAGTTGTCCACGTTTGTAAAGTGAAAACACCTGTCCAATATATTAGTTTGTGAGCACTAGAAATCATAGTCTAGTGGTCAGACTTGTGGACTGGTGATTTAGGTGTTTTTGGTTCAAATCCACAAGACAACACTCTAAACACATTTGTTCATGAAGTTGATCAAAGATTTGGAATAGGGTTCTACTAGTCTCCTTTTAAGTCGGAGGCGTAGACGTGCAATATCTCAACTGTCCAAGTGTGTTTGCAGGAAACACCTTCCATCACACTGATAAATGAGCACCAGATCTTGTAGCCTTGTGGTCAGTACCATGGACAGGTATGTCAGAGGTTGTTGGTTCAAGTACCACTCAAGGCATTATTCTGGTAAACACATTTAAAACCTTTGGACATTCAATCAACCAAAGGTTGACCCACAGTAAGGCAATTGTGAGTATAAGTTAGCTTTTAATTGCTAAAATATCTGGGGCGCGAGGTACCAACTTGTCAAGATTCTTCATCATTTTTCTTCATCGCGCCAGTAAAACTTTGCAACCCCACTGTTTTCACTCGTTCCGGAGATAAGACTCCCTGGTTTATCTCTCTCCCCCAACCCCCAATGACGGGGGGCCGGGAGGGCTTTCTCAGACCTCTTTGCACCAACCTGGGGAGTCTGTGTGTCGAACGTATGACCAGAACACCCGCACAATGTACAGAATATCTGTGCTCTGCCACATCAGCCACCAGAGAAGGGCTCTGGAACCTTGTTCTCCAGGCACTTTTATTTTTTAGATCCTTCATAAACCATTTAAAATTGCTGACAGGAGCAGGACATGAACCAGCAACCTCTAGAGTACAAACCAAATACCGATACCACTCAACCAAAGAGGAATGCTGATGAACCCTGGTTGTTGAGTAACTGCTGTCACTCAAGGGATTTCTGGTCAAATATAATAGATAGTTACAAAATATCCTCATTTGTAAGCATTTGATCAATTTCATGTACAAAGAGTTGAAAGCTTTCTCTGGGATTTGAACCAACAGCCTCAGACCATGACACTGACCGTTGGATACACTATCAGGTGGCTGGAGCCTGGTATATTAAACCAGGGGGGTTGAACCTCTCTCTCAGTCTCTCTCTCGCTCTCTCTCTCTTCCTCCCTCTCTCGGCTCTCACTTTCTCCCTCTCGAGCGCACTCGCTCTCCCTCTCAGGCACTCTCTCGTTTTACATTTTGAAAAGAGAATTTGTCCTTTTTTTACAGACAGTTACTCAGTACCTTTCTACTTAAGTAAATACGTAAGTAGTACTTTTTACTTTTACTTGAGTAATATTTTGCTAAGGTAACAATACTTTTACTTAAGTCATTTTTATGGCTTCTCTGCCCATATCTGCCCACAGCAGAATCATTGCGACATCCCACAATGGATACTGTCAGCTCATCTCATATTTACAATGACTGTGAGCTGGAGCGTAATTAAAATAAGATTCTCAACAGTGATGTCACCACAACATCTTTTTTCTCCATTAGTGGACTATTCCTGCTTAAATAAGCTGCATCCAATACACCATCCTTCCCGCAGGGGGCGCCATTCACGTCGGCATCTACGATCACAACGGTAGAAGAAGCGCTTGTTTAGTGCGTTGTGTCAGCTGTGTTGAACTTTGCCCCGCGCGGTGTCAACACGTAGAAGAAGCGCTTGTTTGGCGCGTTGTGTCTGCCTTGTTGAACTTTGACAAAACGTCTTCAAACGTCTCCAGGGAGAACTTTCCACGATGCCTACGACGAAGCCGGTGGAGGTTTATTTAGACATGCTGTCTCAGCCCTGCCGGGCGGTGCACATCCTTCTGGCGCGCAACAAGGTGCCGTTCACGGTGCACACCGTGGCGCTGCGGAAAGGTGACCACGTCATAATGAATGTAAAAAAACGTCATAATGAATGTCGTTGAACTCTTATTACAATGTAATAAAAGTTACAATGACACAGTGTGGTCAATACGACACTTGAGCTGCCTTTGTCCTTAGTTGAACTGTGTGTAATATCAGCTGTATCAATGTCACGTCGTATCTTATTTTGAGGTAAAGAAATCTAATTATAGTTATTATAATTTGAAGAATTCTTATTATATCTATTACAAATTGAAGTTGAAAAAAAATCGAATTATAGTTATTATAATTTGAGGTAAAGAAATTAATTATAGTTATTATAATTTGAAGAATTCTGATTATATTTATTACAAATTGAAGTTAAAAAAATCGAATTATAGTTATTATAATTTGAGGTAAAGAAATTAATTATAGTCATTATAATTTGAAGTAAAGAAATCTGAATGAAAAAGCCAGCAGTAGTGTCACTCAGAGCGAACACGCAAGACGTCTTGACTGCCGACTTTGTACAGAGAGAGTTTATTTGCAACAGAGGGACAGAGATCTACACAAACAGCTTCCGTGTTACCAGCTACCCAGAATGTTCCAGACATATTATGTACACTAAATATCACACACACAATATTATTAATATTGAACATAACAATTCCTCCCTTCCCTCTTCATGGAAGGAGGTTAAGTGCTGTATGAAGTGACAAAGTCCTTGAGTTGCTATCATCGGTTGCACAATTTAACAGCTTGCGGTTCGACCGAATAATGATACCAAGATTCTGAACCTCGTTGATGTGAAGTTCATGTGAAAACCAATGATACCTACACTGATTTTTTTGGGGGCAATAGCGCCGTTTTTCATTCTTTATTTCAGAGAGTTAGCGATAGGATTAGCTGAAAACTGGGATGGGAGACATTGCAGAAAAGCCGGAGAGGTATGAGAACCCGCGGAAATGCTCGACCTATGGTCTGGGCAACGCACTGTATAACCACTCTGCCACCGTGGTCCCCAAAGTCGCTATAATTTGAGGTAGGGAAATCTAATTATAGTAATTTAGAGGTTGATGAATCCGCCGTAGATGGGGGAAGAATTGAAGAGGGGAAACCTCCTTGTTGCTGAGACACCGGATCACAAAGAGAGACTCATCCTCATCCCTGATGAGACCAATGACGGTTGTGTCGTCTGCTGGAGGGGTCTCCTGAAGTACAGTCATTGGTCTACAGGGAGAACAGGGATGGTGACAAGACACACCCCTGGGGGGGGCGCCTGTGTTGGTCCTCGGGGAAGATGTCACGCTCCATAATCGGACTTGCTGGCCCTGTCTGTATGATGGCTCAATAATATAATATGTGTAATCCACCATAGTAATAATAATTATAATTTCAGGAGAACAGAGAAGTCCAGATTTCACAAAGTTGAACCCGATGCAGAAAGTTCCGGTTCTGGTCCACAATGGATTCATACTCACTGAGAGGTACAACTTTCTTACATTAGACACAGAAAGACACACACACACACACACACACACACAGATCTGTCCGATTAAACCTGGTGTTTATATTTCAGTTATTTTTTGGGCGCAAGCGCCATTTGTCGTTCTTTATTTAGAGAGATAATGACAGGATTAAATCGGAAACTGTTGTTTATCTTTCAGCGAGGCCATTTTGAAGTACCTGGTTAACACACACAACATCCCAGATCACTGGTATCCACGGCAACCACAGAAACGTGCCAAGGTGGATGAGTACCTGGCCTGGCATCACACCAACACGAGGCCACATGCTGCCAAGGTGTTCATCCTGGAGGTCAATGCGACATCACACCACACACATGCACTACTGAAAGCTATAACATCGGAGTTAACACAATTTAGTTCGGCGGGTAGTTCCGGTTACATTTCTAGACTGAGTGTAACCTCCGATGCCATTTATTTTGCCGCGTCTTCGACTATTTTTCAACATGTCTATTTAGTGGGAGCAAATAATAGGTCACAAATTGTTCTAGTGCCTCACAAACGCATGATTCGATAATCTGCCCAACCCGTTCCATTTACTATTTTTTTAACGGATGTACTAGTGGAAGCAGCCATCCCATTGGTCCAGAAGAACATGTGACCACATCGGTGAGTAATTTCAAGTCGGATTTTGACTGTATTTCATCATTATTTGTAATGTAAATCAGTGAGCGAAGGGGGTGGATAATGGATAACTGGTCAAAGAGCAGCCTCTAGTGATCATATTTTGAACCGTGTGCGTTTTGCGTGACAAATTCAGTCACTGGTCCACTGCGATGACTTTACATAGGCAGCTGTATACAGTAGACACAGGAAGTGCGTTTCAGGCGGCTGTTTTGGGTGGGTAAACTCACCTATATGCAGGTACATTTGTTTGATATATTTCAATATGCAAACTTGCATGTAGTTCCACAGTCACTGTAGCTTAATTCATTTATACAGCTCAACCAGCCAGCAGAGAGCTTCGCCGCCGAAGATGATTTTTAGAAAATGTTCGCCCAGCCCTACTGACGTCCTGTGCAGGTTCTAGTCCCGCGTATGACGGGCTCAGCCGTGGAGCCGGAGCGAGTGCAGAGAGCCCTGGCTGAGCTGCAGACCACACTAGACCATCTGGAGAAGATGTTCCTCAAAAGACAACCGTTCCTCTGTGGAGACGACGTCACGCTGGCAGACCTGCTGGCGCTCTGTGAACTCATGCAGGTACCTGCTGCTTCCATCATTTAAGAGAGTGCAAAATATTACACGTATTGATTAAAAAGACCCGCACAGCCCCCGTCCCTCTAGGCAAATACTGTAAAGCAACCACAAAACGCCAAACAAAATACAAAATACAGTTTTAGATTCTGATTTTTGATGTCACCTCAGCTTTAAGGAGAAATATCGAAAACTTCAAAACTGGCCAATCATCCCACTTACCACTTAGTTTGAAACAGGGGTAAGCCAAGATTATAATGAGATATGTTTATTTACTTTTTAGACTTAAATATCCACGTTTGTCGTTCCAGCCAATGGGAGGCGATAGAGATGTGCTGGTCGACCGGCCCAAGCTACAGCAATGGAGGAGCCGCGTCCAATCAGCACTCGGCGAGACATTTGACTCCGCCCACTCCGTCCTCTACAAAGTGCAGGAAAACTTTGCCAAGTCCAAGCTTTGAAACTCACACCGTTTGGTTCCACATTTCTGGGACAGAATTCACACACAACAGACATTCTGTGCCAATCTTCTGACAACAGAGACTAACCATGTTTGCTAATCTACATAGCTGGACACACACAGTGTGGGGCATGTCATTGTGACTCAATGTCATCAATGTGACTCAAAAAATCATCTTTATCCTACGCTCTATAAGAGGTGGCCTCTTTTTGACTTGTCTACTAAAGGAGCATATGTTAGAGGGCGGTCTCCTTATTCCACCTACCTCTAGAACACCATGAAGACTGGGTTACGGTTAGTTAGACTTAGGTCCCAACGTAGACCCTCTCTGGTCCCTGGGGGGGATTAAATTGCAATTTGCTCAAATGTTGGTAATTGTCCTGTAAATGTAACAGTCAAACAGAATGAACTGGTGAGGAAATAGGTTTATTAAAAAACATTAATTACAGTAATAAACATTTTGTATAGTACAGTAACAGTTAACACAAATGGTGTTAGTGGGTTTGTTGAAGAATATGTACAGGATTATACTTCAAGCACAGCAATATGAACATTTGTACAGCAAAAGAAATAAAAATGGCCTCTTTCCTGTGTTCGTGGCAGATATCAAGCCGCTCCCTGGCCAGGCTGTCTACAAAATCTTTTTTTTTTTTTAAATAAGGAAAGTTATATCTAGTGCCGAACTTTGAGGTTTTCTTCTCCCATCTTCTTACTCGTTCTTCAGTTGGTTTTCTTGGGAGGAGGACCACCGTCGTCGTCCTCTCTCGGTCGTTTCACTGCTACTGGCTGCTGACACAAAAATCTCTCATCAATTTTCAGACGTTCTTTAGCAGTCATGGAAACGTAAAATGTCCTAACGTTTCAACCCACAGGTCCTAGTCCCTCCATGCATCAGATCACCACCTCGGAAGCTCGGGAGATTGGTTAAGGAGTGGTGGTTTGTATTGGACCTGGTATTTCTAAGGGCTGGCCCTGGGACATGAGTCGGGACTTGATCAACCCCGGCTGGGTCACCCAAGCTCGCTTGAGGGGTATGATGTTGGAATACCCGAAACCCTGATGAGCTTGGGCTACATCACTGATGACACGTTCCAGGTGCACCAATCTGGTGTATTTTTCACCACCACTCCCAACGATATTTTCCACTCCCCACACTATTAGGAGTCTATAGAATCAGGTCTACACTTGTTCAGGTTCAGCTAGGAAGAGAGAGATACTTCACTTATGAACACTGGGTCACATATTGAACTGAGAACACAAGTTATTGTGATGTCATAGTTGACACCTACACCAGAATGTCCCAGAATGTTCAAACCTATGTACATCTGTCTGTCCTCATATCAAGACAATGGCCATATGACAGATACTGGCTGTTAACATCTGTCCGTCCTCATATCTTGGGTTTCAATAAAGCCGAGTTGAAAGCCCTCCATATCTCAATTCACCACAGGGGAATGGATGTTGCCTTAAAATATCCATATGACTGGCGATCGAGGAGGCGCCAGTTGTCTCTGCCATGGTTTTGTTAATTCAGATATTTATATATTATATTTTGCCATGTGCACAACGGGACTTGTAGTTTTCGGCTTACCTCTACCTGGTCCAACTAAACACAAAAAAAAATTTTTTGGTGCCACCTTACCACGTTGGGCTCCCCGTCAGGATACATGAGTTTCTTGGCCACGGCAAGCATGGAAGAATCCTGAAGCACATCATTGACTCACATCAGCATTACTTTAAAAAAGGTCAATAATTGCCTTCGCCTTTGGAAAACATGAAATCTACAAGCAGCAATCCCAAACAATGAAATGTAAATAAAAGGAGATGAGGACGTGGCTCCACTGAGCCCTGCAAGATGTTGACATGTTACCAGTTATAGGCTTGGGGTTATAGGTGTAGTTACATTTATAGTTAGTTAAATACAAACTGTTACCTGTAGCCAGGGATGGTTTAGAGCAGCCGCTATGGACAACCGATCCTCAGGATTCACGACCAGCAGCTTCCGAACGAGGTCTTTAGCTGTGATACACAAATGTTATTACCAGGCGCTTCCGAACGAGGTCTTTAGCTGTGATACACAAATGTTATTACCAGCAGCTTCCGAACGAGGTCTTTAGCTGTGATACACAAATGTTATTACCAGCAGCTTCCGAACAAGGTCTTAAGCTGCCTGTGATACACAAATGTTATTACCAGGAGCTTCCGAACGAGGTCTTTAGCTGTGATACACATTACCAGGAGCTTCTGAACCAGGTCTTTAGCTGTGATGCACACATTACTACCACTACCTGTCTCTTCGCGTAGTTGGAAAATGTTTGAAAATATTCTGTAACGGCAACAGTAGAACCAACAGCAACAGCAGAAACACCAAGTAACTCTGGGGTGGGGGAGCTAGTATACGAACCTTGCTTTGTGATCCCTTTCCACTTCCCAGGATGCATTGTGAACTCTCCGTTGATTATCTGTTTGTCCACGCTGGGTCTCGACTCATCCTGATAGAACGGCGAGTAGCCGGCTAGACTGCACATCACAAGGCACAGGTGCACGAGTCACCAAACATTCCGTTTCCAAACCTGTAGCCATTTTTTTAATGGAAGGGTAGAAACACCCACCATATGAACAGCAACACCCCCAAGCTCCAGGCGTCGGCAGCGGGACCGTACCCGGTGGTGGAGGAGTGAGTCAGAACCTCCGGTGCCACATAGGCAGGGGTCCCACACAGGGTTCTGGTCCAAGCCTCCTCCTCCAGAACCTTGGACAGGTTGAAGTCTGTCACCTAATAACACAGCAATACATACGTTACCTTAACGAGGCAGATGTTACCATAGAGCCGAGGTGACACCATTTGTGTATGAAATTGTCAAAAATAACTTTTGCTTATGAATAAATAAAAACTATTTTAGAAGAGTAGAAAATCACGCAGCAATTTGTATTAGCCACCTTTGGTGCTAAAATAGATTTACAAAAAAATAAATTAACATCAAATATATTAGGTTGAAACTGCAATATTTAGTAACCAAAAAAGTTGCTTCAATGTGAGGTCCAACGGATTCCGTTCACCAGGCGAGGGTGGAGTGGGTGCAGCAAATTGTTTTCAGCACACTCGTGCACTGGGCAACTCGCTGCATGAAGGGCGACGTTTTGGCACGACGGCAAATGTCAAACAAACAGCGCTTTCGACGGTATGATAGTTACAACAAACAATATGCCGGTAAATACATGCACGCGCAATATTTCCACATGATTGTATGCCATGTAAATACATATGCCATGCAATATTATGGAGTTTTGGTCATTAGTTGACACTGTTTGACGCAGTTCCACGCCAATGCTGTACTAAACTATTTCAATACCGTACCATTTGTTGTACCAGAAAGACGAATAACACCGGCCGGAGATTTCAAAACGAACTGAGTTTTGGGAGGAAAAGCAACCAGAAAATCACTGGAATACAGTTTTATATGGTCTAATATGACTTCGCATGCCCACAAGCTTTAACGAAACAGACCTTAATGAGACAGACGGGGTCATGAGAAGACAGAAGAATATTTTCTGGTTTGAGGTCTCTGTGGATGATTCCATTCTGGTGCAGATACTACAAAACACAGACAAGGATTTAGGCACTGCCGGAAGCAGCTCACATATATCTTATTATATATCTTATCCCGTATTAAAATCGAAACAAGTTAAACATTGGATGATTGGAACCACCTGCAGCTTAATGTAGCACATACCGTATCCCACATACCGTATTTTGCGGACCATTTAGCGCACCTCTCTAAAAGCCGCACCCCCTAATTTTTTTTCCTTAAGTAATTCTTTTGCCCGCATGCACAGTTTTTCATTCTTTATTGACAGTGACAGGATTCAATCAGAAACTGGGGCAAAGAGTCGGGGGGAGACTTTGCAGAAAAAAAAAAGTTGGAAAAGTATATATATATATAAAGCGGCAGCCATCTACTGAACTGAATATTATGATAATATTACTGAATGTTTAACCGAACAGAGAGAACTGATCAGTTTCTAAACGTGCCCGGAAACAACAGCGTTGTCAAAACAACGGCGTGCTTGGCAAAACAAAGCATGACCATTATTGATCGCTTTACTCCTCTTCTTCAATGTCAGAGTGGAAAAAAAAGTCAGAAAAGCTAACTCACATCCCGCTTTTGTGGCGATTTCTGTCGCCGGGGTGAACCTGGCGCTCATCTACCCTCTTTCAAGTCCAGCTTTTCAAAAGGCATTGGTGATGGTAGATTCCGTCGCACTTTTCCACGCAGGATCCACCGACAGACGCAAGGAAATGATACTCGTTGCATACAGTGTACATACCAGTGTTTGTGAACGATTTATCGCCATTCGTCATTCAATTTGTGATGTAAATCACGTCACACTAGTGTGGCGGCGGCTGTGTGTCATTTATATTTTATACTATACCGCCGCAGGAAAAAAAAATAGCCGCACTGCCTCATAAGCCACATAGTTCAAAATGAGGGGAAAAAGTCGGGACTTATGGTAGTATGGTAGTTATACATTTAAGTACTTTTGACTTTCTCTTATGATGGTATTCCTAGATGTTTTGGCTGCAGTCTTATGAAGACAGGACAGCTGACCTACCTGCACAGCTTTCAGCATCTGGTAGAAATACAGCTTGGCTGTAGATTCTCCAAGACCACAGCCGGACTTCACTTTGTTGAACAACTCGCCTCCCTCCATTCTACAAACAGGTTCATTAGTCCTCCCTCCATTCTACAAACAGGTTCATTAGTCAATAACTCACCTCCCTCCATTCTACAAACAGGTTCATTAGTCAATAACTCACCTCCCTCCATTCTACAAACAGGTTCATTAGTCAATAACTCACCTCTCTCCATTCTACAAACAGGTTCATTAGTCAATAACTCACCTCTCTCCATTCTACAAACAGGTTCATTAGTCAATAACTCACCTCCCTCCATTCTACAAACAGGTTCATAAGTCAATAACTCACCTCCATCCATTCTACAGACAGGTTGACTCATAGCGCTACTGTGATGTCATAGAATACTCTAACAGTTTGTCATTGTTACTTACAGCTCCAGTATGATGTAATAGGTGTCGTCTGTCTGATAGAAATCCTCTGTCTTGATGAGACACGGCTGGGGAGAAGCAGATGTGTTAGAATCCTGTAGTTGGCCGATTATATTAAATGATATTATTATTATATTATTTTATATTAACTCATTGACTTCCAAGTCACATAAAAATATGTTTTCACTCACCATGTGTTGACTCCCAAAATGTAATATGACGTTTTTTCCTCTTTTTTTTACACATTTCAAAACTAGACACTTCGATGCATAATGTGTGTGATTTTGGGAGCTCTGTCATGAACAGAGATAGATGACCGTCAAAACTCATGCGATTGGGGGGCGCGCGGTGGCCGAGCGTTTAGAGAGCGTGTCCCCCCCGCCCATAGATCGAGCAGCGCTGCAGGTTCGAGTCCCCGGTCCGGCATTTCTGCAATGTCTCCCCCCAACTCTTCATCCCGGTTTCTGATGAATCCTGTCACATCTCTCTCAATAAAGAGTGAAAAACGGCGCTTGCGCCCCAAAAACAAAACTTGTACGATCATCTGGACATTTTAATCATCATACACAGATTGGAACGGATTCATTTTTATGTTTAAATATTTTAAACCATTAGAGAAGCATGATGTGAACTTTATAGGAACGTGGAGACCTCTGAACTTCCTTTCTGCCGCACTTTAAACAACGAGAGCGTGCCGCGGCTCAAACATTTCCGTCAACTGCATTTTCCATTTGACAGATTTTACCGTGCAACGAAAATCCAGTTGACGGAAATCTATCGTAGCGACGGAAAACTTCAATTAATGTTCATTGTGTGGTTATTGTGTGTTCATTGTTCAGTGGTCATCACTTACATGATCAACCCGCTGCAGGATATCGATCTCTCGCTCTGCATTCCTAGTCATCTAAAGAGAGAAATAATTGAAGTCAAATACAATTCATCAATTTCCACAACTTCAGTGGGTAATGGAGAAAGAGAGTTTATCAAATCACACTTTATTTATATAAATTATCCTGATTACGCCCAGGGGAAGCATGTACAGGTTAAAGATAGCTGGTCCCAAGATTGACCCCTGAGGGATCCCACACTTTATCTCATGAATGGATGGATGCGACATGATGATGTTTCTACTACATTCTGGGGATATCTCTTTAGCATACACTACCAACTACTGACCGTCTCGGCTGCGTAGTTGCTCTTGTTGATTATCTTGACTGCTACTTTTTTACACGTGGACCGTTCAAATGCCATCTTCACTTCTCCACACACGCCCCTGGACATAGAAAGCATGTACACTTCAACCGACTGGCCTGGAAACAGCTGTGGCACACAGTCTGGATAGGCAGTATGTGAAGAAAAATCTACATTTCTAAAAATAACTCCTTGGTCTGTTCCAATTCACGCACTTCAAACACGTCAAACTCTTGGTAGCACTTCATAATACGTGTCCGCATTTGAACATCAGTTACGCATTAGCTAAGCATTAGTTAACCATCATTTCAACCTTAGTTAACCCTTAGTTAAGCATTACATCTTAATTATTTCGCATTACTTAATCATTAACTAATGATTTTCAGACCGTAATCTGGTTCACGGTGTGTTGGGTCTGGTCATGCCAGGTCTGAAGCCGTAATTAATGCGTGAGGGCTGGTCTGAAAATGATTAGTTAATGATTAAGTAATGCGAAATAATTAAGATGTAATGCTTAACTAAGGGTTAACTAAGGTTGAAATGATGGTTTAACTAATGCTTAGCTAATGCGTAACTAATGTTCAAATGC
>OMKY01257404.1:8048-23971 GCA_900302395.1 Bregmaceros cantori
TATCAAATATATATATATATATATTGTATATGTTTTTTATATATGTCTTGCGTGTAGGTGAAGTGTTTTAGACTCGTCTCTGCAGTCAGGAGAAATTAGCCCCCTGTGCAGCGATCACATTTGTCCAACAGGGGCCGCTAGAATCTATGAGTTCAGATCTCGGGGGTAAGTAAAAATACGCACGGAATCCTTCATGGGTGGCAAAGTTTGCATAGGGAATCCCTTACAAGGAAAGCAGGCATATACAGTTACCCTGCCTGATTAGCGGAACGTGGATTGAGTTACCGAGCCTGACCTTAAACTAATAGTTAACGGACATGTGCCAGAAAGGGCGTCCTTTCTAACACCAGTGCCATTTAATGGTTTGGAAAGTGCATGTAGTTTGTTATATGTAGTTATGTGACATGTAGTTATGTTATATGTAGTTATGTTTGTTATATGTAGTTTGACTTTGCAAACATGTCTATATCTGCAAGCAAAGTTTACAAACAAAGTTTGCAAACAAATCATGATTTTTTTGTGAAAGGTGTTTCACAAAATGTTGAACACTCAAGCAATATAGTGCTATTTAATAAAGGCCACTCAGTGCTTACACTGTTTAGGTTTTCTGCATGTTATCCCCTTGAAGTAAAGAAAATGAAAACATTAAAACTTACTGATCTCCAATGTAAAGTCTCGGCCACACCTCATCTGCATGGCTTTTAGTGTACGTCCCAGTTAAAAAAAGTTTTTCCAGCTCTGACACTGCCAGCCCGGGTGAGCTGAGGTCGATCTCCACACGGCGGCACAACGTTGTTCCTTTGTCGTTCCATGAAGCAGGGAGTCGGGACAGGTACGACATGATCTTCGACTCAGTGGAGTGAATTGGAAGTAAATTATAAGAGAAGCTGTCAGAGGCAGCGGATTGAGTGTTGGAAAGATGTAAGTTGACCTGGTCACAGCGCAATCCCTGAACACCGCCAATAACATCCACTAGTCATCTATTTAAAGAATACTAGCAGCTCGGCTCGCTAGTCAGCTAATGGTTTTCTATTTAAAGAATTCTAGGCAGCTGTGAGGGGTCAATATATTATATGAGCGAGCATTCATTAAGCCATTAGTGCAGAAACCACCAAGAAGTTAAATTATTAGTTATTTGACTGTTTTGATATGTTTAGTTTTTGGTCTGACTAAACCATCACCAATAGTGGAGGGGCCAAGGTGTCCATCATTGCGCACCACACTGTACAACAAACTGAACTTTATATGATCTTTATGAACTTTATATAAACTATATATGACTCTCGGACATCCTTGTGTGTTTTTGTATTGTCATCCCATTAATGATTGTTATGCTCAACAAAGCATTCATTCATTCAATTAAATGCTACAGGTTTCAGCAGCCCCATTTGTCACAGAGTCAGAGTTCTATGGAAGCACTTAGTCATTGTGGTGGGTTGTGCAGTCAATGATTAAATTAATGATTATTAATGATTGATTGATTAATCAACCGTACCTCGGCAATATGCAACAGCCTGCACCTGTCTACTTTGGTTGGAGTAACTAGGCGTATGCAGTCGGTGCCGACTACTAAAAGGATATCCCTGAAACGCAAAGGAAGCATCAGAAAAACCTCAAAATATTGTAGAGTCAGGCTTTGTGTAGGAATTGTGACATCACCGGGGCATGCTACAGGGTGTTTTTTCAGTGTCTAAGAATTGGAATGCGCTGTTCCTGTCCAATAAAAGTGTTATCACACAAAGGAAAAAGTCAACCCTCTTTAAGGAGTTTATGCTTTATATGAAAGTAAATGTATATGCTTTATATTAACCAAATAACTATATTCTGAAAACAAAGCTAAATAAATCTGGGGCAAATCCATCTAGTCAGAAATGATGGACCAAAACAATAATTTGCCCATCTTGAATTCACCTATCTTGTATGTCTTGGCCTCGTCAGTGTTATGATTCCTGGTGGTAGTTATTTAAATTACCACTCAACATGCAATATGGATGTGTGAGTGCATATTAAAGGTGCGTGCTTGGTGTACTTTTCTTTAGGGACCCGCGTCCCGTCTCAGCCGAAGACCACAAGTACAATTACCTATTTAGCTTTAAGCCCAATAAGAGAGTTAGTTTTTTGTTAGTTAGGATGACTGGCTAAATAAATACGAGCAAGAGTGGAAACTCGCTCAGTATTAAAGTTAATAAAGTCTAGCAGAGTCACATTGCATAAACAACTCTCAATTCGATCGGCTGTCCGACTGATCTCATACATGGAAATAAGACTCAATATACGTGCGCACAACAGGCATGTACAAAGATCACTTCTAACACTACAACCTGTTGGCGCTGAGGAAACACAATCGCTTGGTTAAGAGGCAACATGAATCAAGAATACTTAGCCTCAATCCAGATGAATTTTAGCAGACCGAATAAATGTGTATAAAAAGAGAGAGCTACAGGTGATCGTCGTTAGCCTTACACTTCCTGATAGCCCCGCTCTTCTGAAAGCAGGCACCCAGTGCCTTCACGGGGCAGTATCGCCCCCTACTACTAGCATCCGGAAGAGGTGCAGAGGGCAATCAACAAGGGTTCTCCAGGCATCTCTGGCCTGGGCAAGTCTCTCTTATTCCCAGATGTAGTTTACTCCCTTATACTCCGCCTGTAGATCACAATGGCAGGTGTTTTTCTGTTGGCCTTGACTCCTTTTTCCTTGCAGATTCCACGTGAGAGGTGTGGAAGGATAGCTTTTGGAAAGTGTGGCCGATCCATCTCCAACCTATCAGGAGTATTTGTTCATCCATTGGTTGTTGACGTGTTCGGTGCCAGAGAGCTGCATTGCTGATGGCTTCTGGCCAGAAGATTTGAAGAACTAAACTATACTAAAGTCACAGGCACATATGTGTGCTGGGTGTGGGTGTCTTACTGACTGTCATAGATGTACATATATGTTGGCTTAATTTAATATACTGTACAGTCATGTGGTCAGGAGTGTTCACCGATCCACTGTCAATTGTTTTCTTTGGTTCCACTAAATGTCATATCATTGCAAGAAGCCTCTGGAGTCCGGATATCAACAAGAATACATTACATGGTGTCAGACATAAAAGTTGACATGAGTTGTGTTGAGAATATGCTCTCTATAATTGTAAATAGTTTGTGAATAGATCATGAGATCTGACATTGTGTGACATCACAATGACTGTTGTGGCCAGTGGAGTAGAATTGATCTGACTTGATCAGTCAGTTGGTGTCCAGCACTCATAGGAGAAGCTGTGTCTATGTAATGCTGTCTATGTCTGAAGATTAAATAATGCCTCGGCTATTTAGCTGAAGAGAAGACTGAGTTTACCTCTATTTATCTTCTTTACGCATCGATCTTGCATCGACCTCGTAACAAGTTAAGACTTCATAATGGCAAAGTTTCACCCACCATCAAACTTCCGTCAAAATTTGACAAGCCGAGTGAGCGTCCCGAATGGCGGCAAAGTTTCATGCACTACAGGACTGCCACTAAGCTGAACAAAGAAGATGGCACCGTCCAAGTGAGCATTTTGAACATTTTTCTGTCTTTTGTCTTCGCAAAAGCTGCACAGGAAAATGACTTAGACTCAGACATAGGCAAATATGACACATTTTCTTTCTACCAAGACGGAATATAATTGAATACATTACATCAACATCTGTATTCAGCAGGATGTGAGCTTTTCAACAAGGTACAACATGCCATACATTGGTTATAGTTTAATCACTTGACCCATATTCAAGTGGAAGGGGGGTGTTAATAACATTAATGCCATTGTGATGCTGTGTGGTTTTATTCTTGTGGCCGTTTGTTTTGACATCATGGTCAATAAAGACTTTGCCTCTAAAAAAAGGAAAACTATCGTGTCAGATAAAAGCAGATGTGAAAGCGCCGGCTCTTATCCTGCGTTCTATTAAGGTATCATGTCGGTGGATCCGAGCTAACGTGGCCATCCGATAGGTCCTAAAGTGTCCACGTGTTCCTCTGGACCGATGTGGTGGCTGCCTTTATGGAACGCAGCGTCGGCGCACTTAGCGGCCATTCAATTATTTCCGGATTCCCGTCTGACCAGCAGCGTTTCTCAACGACAATACAGCCGTGGATATACCGTTGACGTTTAGACACCGCAAAACCCCTGTGACGCAGGTCAGCGTCAGACTTCACCCGCGGCCACTGAAGGGATTATAGCCCCCACGCGGTCGACACGATGAGCAGTTTAAACACCACGACCCGCCGCTAAACCCCCGAGTCGAGTTGGCCTGTGGATCACAAGCAGCAACGCAGCGGTAGCAGCGGTATAAACATCCGATATGGTGAGTCATAGCGAAGACGCTGCGTGGTCGCACTTGACAACAACTCGCCTCCCCGGGGTAGATTAGCGGGTCTCCCGACGGCGCCGGGCGCTTTTATATTAATCGAACATAACTTGGGCCTGTGCATGCGCAGACACACAACTTGGTGCCCTTCGTCCTGTGATCTGAATACACGTTTCATTTACACGGACAGACGGGGTTTATTTTTTGAAGGTTATTATGGTTAGGGCAACTTAAAGGTTAGTTAGGAGTGGGTTCATTACCTGACTTTGTTTTTGAATTTTAGTCACCACCCATCCCTTCCTTTTTTGTTTGACAAGACTAGATCGAGCCTGGATACCTCTCCTCATATGTGCCAAACAAAAGTAACGTCCAGCACTTAACATTCATTCACGTGGGTACGATTTATATGTGGAGGCCGGATACACTGGGTGCTGTGTAGGCTTTGTGATCAGCTGACTTGCAGAATGTCTAAAATAGTAGCAGATGAGATTGTGTGTTGAATCACTTCGGTTGGGCCATACGGCTATTGGGCAGGATAGGTGTTGTAACACTCCAGTTATTATTATTTATTAATATTATATCATCAATGTAATTTAATGCAATATTTTTAATATTCATAATATAATATATATTTTATATTAATTAAATTATATTGTAATGTGTTATACCTTTAGATGTTGAATAATTATATTTATATATAAATGTGATTGTTACAGTGTGGGGTTGTGTGCATTAAAATATGTATAATTGCCTATGACATAACATTGTCAAGTCACTGTCGTAGCAGAAGTAGAAAATTAAAACGTGAGTTACTGCACGTCTCAAGGTTTTTTGTTGTTGACACAAACAGCACACACATACAAGTAAAAACAAAGCGACACAGACAGCATACAAAAAGTACTTATGAGGGAATCAAATAGACATATCCAGTATATTGGCCAAAGTCCTAGCAGTTAATGCCGCTTTTCTATTCGCCACCCGGGGAACGGAGTGCAGAAGGGGCCTCCATTGCGTTCTAGCCTCACCAGCGACTGAGGGCGCATTCGCTTTCTTCGAAGGCGGAAGTTGGTTTGGATTTCTGTAAGCGTTTCCCGGGCAGCGAGCTGCTAACTGAGTGCTTATGTAATAGTTATTAGCCCCGTGTCGACTACCCGGGGGGTGGCAGCGCCGCTGGCCGATATAAAGTTGCCCGGGTCACTGTGACAATGCTCGGCAATGTTCTGTTAGCGTCACGCTACGTCTACATGCAGTGCGTGTTGTATTTGCGTTAGCCATATGGCAACGTGATGCAGCAGCCGTGTTAGCATGCTAGACCGCTACTAAACATTACGGCTAGGGCTGTAACTATTAGATGATTATTCGGTGACTAATCGATTATAAAATGAATCGACAACTAATCTAATAATCGATAATCGGTAAAGAAATGAATCCTTGTTATTGCCGGCAGTTTTGTGCTGATATTCCATTTATCGACACAATGTGATATTAATTCAAAATTTACAAAAATATGAAACGTTAAATGGGCATAGTTGATAAAAAAAATGAATATGAAGAAATCCATGAAAATATTATGGTATAAATTACATGAATTGGTGTCAGGAAGTAACTTAATCTTTGTAATAGATGTTGGTGAGGAATAACCTCATTTAACTAGATTTCAAGTTGACAAGATTAAATTCTTGTAACTGTTGCTCGCTATAAGAATTTGGGGTATTTTTAAAGGAAAATGATCCAACCGATTATTTGATTAATCGTTTAATTGTTTAATCGTTAGTTGTAGGACTAATTATGGCTACAGGACGGTATTCCCAAAAGGGTACGAGTTGGAATAAATCTAAAACCAGCTCTAACCTTATGCAAAAGGACACCAAAAACCACGTCCTGAGAATGTCTAAATGGTAGTTGTCATGACGTCCCTAGTATGTCCGACATCCTAAAGTGAAGTTGATGTGTCCTGTTCTCCAGCGTCTAAAAGAAAAATGTCCCAAAATCCTGTTAATCGGGAAGGCTATCCCTAAAACTTCAACCTACCATGATTATTTCTCTTTGTTAACATACATTATTCCAAAAGGAATTGTGTGTAATCAAATTAATATGTTGTCTAATGAACAAACCTTATGCATGATATAACATATCATGAAATTCCAGGTTAGTTCGTATTTCAAATGTCTTGTCCTTTTTTAGGATGCGTCCCAGTACCCGGGATACCCCCCCAATTACTGGTACCCTCAGAATCCATCCACGCCACATTACGCCAACACATACCCCTCTGGAACTGAGATGCAGCCCCAATACAATCCACAGGTGAGCTTTCAACAAGAATTAGTAAGATGTAATTCAGTTGACCTAAATTATTTTCGTTGTCTTTGCCTGTTGCAGTTGTTTCAACATAATTATTTGTTAAAGATCACATTTTTTTCCCTCTTGATTCGATTTACTATAAAAACATATGTCAGTGCTGCCCAGTAGCTCAGTTGTTTAGGCAGTGCACTGGAAAGCACGTATATGCCTTAATGGCGCGGTGAGTCGGTGGTTCCCCATCTTCACCTGTTTCCACTAACCCTAGTAAATAAAGCTTGGAAAAAACAGCCTGAATGGGCTGGAAAAAAACATAAAAAAAAAACATAAGTCAGTTTGGAATAGTATATATTCCATACAGCTGACAAAAAATATGAGATGACAAGAGGATGTATTTATCATGATTATTATTATTAATTATGACTTTGGCATCTGTATCTGCCCTGTGCAAAGGCGGGTTGTGGGCAGAATTAAATATGTATGCACAAATAAAAACGCGTATTGGATGTTTTTTTAATGATTGTTTGCTTTACCTTTTTTGGTTATTGCATGAACCCAAACTGAACATCTTTCTTAGTCTTATTTATGACACACAGAACAAGTTATTACATTTTGGTGCATTTCTGTAGCCTACAAGTAACATAACATAATGGCGTCTAGTTTGACAACTGTATGTGCTTACAAACTGCAGCAACACGCAGCAGTTGCCTCCACTCTGCTGCGTGTGCCCAACAAAGCTCAGATAGTGTAGCTCAATGGTCTGCCAAGCTGGAGACGCGGGTTCACATCCCACCTCTGGCAGATTGTGAAAATATTTATTTTTATGACTATAATCCTGCGTACGACCAAAAACGAGCAAACTCGACAAGTTATGAAACCTATAAGTAACATAAGCGTCTAGTTGTTTTGACATCAGTGACCCCATGACCTTGCCGCAGGTTTGCACTCTGAGTGCTTCTAGTTTATTATGTGTCTGCCCTTGTCCCGCTTTTTCATTTGTCACTTTGCCACAGAAGAGCGGTGTGGGCTGATTATTTTCTTTTCTGGCCCAATATGTCCTAGCCCAACAGAAAATGTATTGAAGCGGACTCGCGTCCAACATTAATACAAATATTTGTGTCTTTTTAAAAACATTGACAGTGCGAGTTTGTTAACATGTTTGAAAGCTAGACGTATTTTTAAAGTCAATTCTGAGAAATGGCCGAACTTTCGCGATGCGCTTTTGTTCGGTTTTTAATATGTGGGATGCAATTTAGTTCGAGTCGAAGGTCACACCAAGGTTTTTGGAAGATTCTGACGGAGAAATGTAGTTTTGGTAAGATCTTCTCTCTCTGAGCTTTGGGACTGCTTACAAAGAACGTATGGTACTTTGTGAGGTATAAGGTAAACCACTGTAAGCCTGTACCGGAGAAGCCCAACAGGTGCTTCAGCCTATTTAATAGAATGTGTTGATCCGCTGTGTCAAAGGCAGCATCCAGCAGTTATGTCAAGCATAAATTCTTGAAGTAGGAATACATTTCCCAGCACTTGTTACACGTAGAGCATAGAACATTGCACGACAAAAGGCATGACATTGATGGTGCAATACGGTAAGCATTAACAGCAGGTTAGTAGCTCCAGAACAGTCGTGAGTCTATGCACGGGGACAGTCCATGTGTAATGGACACAGGAGTCAACATAGTGGGATGTAATGATCTGGTAATGCAGCTTGTAGGGCTGAGTTTGCAAATATTTATCTCTGAAACTTCGATTTCATATTCAATTTTGATCTTTGATGAAAAAAATAAATACTTTTATGAGTTCTATAACTGTATCTAAACCAAGTTAACCACAGTGACTAAATCAGTTACTAGAACACTGATGTACCATTGTATAACAAAATGATCTGATTTCTTTGCACAGCTCTGGTGACATGTGGATGGATTGTTTGTAAAATTGCACATTTATTGTTAACAATTTGTTATTAATATTCCACACACAAATGCTTAATTCTCATGTTGGCAGCACCTACCTCTGGGTATGTGCTGCTAACACAGGACACATTAGACCATATCTCCCACAACTATTTTCTGCAATAAAGTGTAAAAATCACATTAACTACTTTTCGTTTTGGTAAATTGTTCAAAAAATATTATTGTCAACATGCACAAATGTTGTGTAACTGTCGTATGCAGCCAGTTCCGGGAACCTATCCCAACGGTCATGGTGTGTACAGCCCCAGCCAGCCACATTACCCAACCACCACCACCAGTAACTTCCATCCATCCAACCCCTTCTACTCCTCCGAGCAGCTGTCCCACAGACCCCCGGGGCCTTCAGGACCGTACCCCAACTCTGGCCAGCACCACTCTCAACCCCATGCTTATCCCGGGCCACACAATCAAGGGGTAAGTTAAGCCCCTTTTCCACTACAAAATGAGAGCACTACTCCACTCCGCTTTGGAGTCATTCGTTGGTGTGAGCTTCCACAGACCCTATTAGCATTATGAATCGTTAGTCCCATCAGGATTCTGCAGAAAATAGATTTTTCAGCAGATCCCTGGTGCACATTCCCAAATTAGCAGAGAGCTGATTCCACGGAATTCCATGCCTTAAAATTCCATATTTGAAGGGCATGAAAAAAAAAACAACCTAAAATGACCAATTATGAAGCAAGCCTATTTTTCTTAAAGGGGAAGGGACATCCTTTGTGTATGAAATTGTCATAAATATGATATTTTGCATATAAATAAATAAAAAATTATTTTGAAGGGTAGAACATCTCTCAACAATGTGTAACAGACACATTTGGGGCTAAAATAAATAAAAATTATAAATTAACAAAATCACTATTCAAAATATCTCTTCTCCCAAAGAGCATGCAGTTTTTAAGAGTTCCTACCCACGCCTCCCTGGCCTACCTTTTGACCTATTTGCCAATAAGGAAGTGTTTTGTAGAATTGCTCTGGAAATCCTTAGCTGAATGGTCTCACCTCTAAGACGGCCCTGTTCTTCCCAGTTTTTAAATTTCTTTTAAATGCAAGAAGTACATAACTTTCTTTTATTTTGGCGCATCCTTATCTGCTCTGGCAGGCAAAAATATGCTTGAGAAAGAGTGAAGTGGATTGAATGAGTCGATCGACTAATCTTTGCCACCTTACTGAAATGTTTAAGAGGCCTAAACAACTGTTTTTATCTTCCAGCCACCCGGATATCCCCCGGGTACGTACTCTCACTATAATGAAGGCAACCACGCAATGGTTCCCAGCCCTCCATATCCGGGCCCCCAATCTATCCACCCCAGACCGCAAATGGATGGCTGGGGCCACACTGGCGGCTACGGGCCCTCACCACAGCAGTGGCCCCAAGGCCAACCTCCGCCACCTAATGCACACCAACCTCCACCTGGGCATCCCTCTGCGCACCCGCCTGCTGCCCACATGCCAAATCACTACACCAACCCACCGCGCCCACAGCATCCTCCCGCCTGGCCGGGAACTGGGACCGGAGCACCCCCACCTTATCAGCCAAAGGTTGGCAAGGAGCACAATATTCTACACAATCTTTAAGTCCATGGCATCATTATATGCGTGAATGTACATCTTGGTGGTATGTTTAAAGCGAAACACGATATCAGGGTTCCGAACCGGTTCAAAAAACATTTTCGTTCTTTCTAAATTATAATATAATATAACCTATGTCTGGGAGATCATTTCTGTCTACTTTCACTGTCGGTGATCAAGCCCCATGCATCTTGGGTTCCATCTTGTGGACAGACGAGGAAGCAAATGTAATGGTGTTTTAAACCGGGATTTTCACGTTAATGCAGTTGCACTGAAGTTTGAAAGTCCACCAAATATATTTTGTATAAACCACATCTAAACTTGACATTGCACAAAATAAGGAACTTTGAGAACATGTTTGTGTTATGAACCGGTTCAGGACCGATATTTTGGTGGTGGAACGGGTTTCGAGAATGAAAATATTCAAGAAAGGCCTTCCTGAACTGTTCGGAACGGAACATTTTAAAAATTTCGTTTTCAAGCCCTGCACGATATACAATTCATCCTGAGTGCCAAAACATATTATTTACAACCCTATAATCACCATTTATATCAACCTTCATGCATGAAAATCATCTGTTTGCAACAAATGCAAACCCATTGCAATTCCAGCTCTTGGCTGTGGGCAGCGTTCTCCGCTGAGTGGGGGGTGCTGCCTGCAGCCGCGCTATTGTGGTATGGCGGCTCTGGTAGTGATGAGCTGTTGCGCCTGCCTACCGCCACGCTGTCCATGCGGGAAGAGGAGAAGGCAGATATTGTCAGCCTGTAGTCGCGTTGTTTAAATACACCACCAGCCGTGGAATTCCACGGCGCGTAATCTGCAATGGTGAAATATTCCAAACCTGTACAGTACTGGTAATCGCCAAAAGTAACTTGCCATTAACAGTAGATGTTAAAAACACTGCTGACTACTGAGCAGAAAAGTCTTTCTATTCTGTTTCTCCACACACCGCCACGGGGTGCTCCTGTGTTTGCTCAGCCCCTGCCGTCCCTGAAAAAAAATTCACGACTGGAGAGGCTAAGCGCTGAGCCGTGTACAGCGTGTGTTTACACCATTGACTTTTATATACAGGGCACCACACCAGGGCCCTATTCCATCAAAGGAGCTTAGCTCCAATCGGGCTTTATCCAGGCTTTGGCTTCACAATCCGATTCCAACAACGGGGCTAGCGCCGAACGCCGCTCCATCACCGGGGCAACCGATGCGCTGAGGCTAGCCTGCTCGGGAGCAGGTTTAGGAAGAGTCTGGTTACTGGGCTCAGGCTAATCTGCTACAGACAAGACTACTTTATTCACTCTACGGCCGTAAAACACTTGTCAGCCAACGTACAACATCGCCACAGACTCGGACATTAAAATCCATCATACATATTTTTTATTCCGACGTCTGTCGCTTAAATTTGTCAATTTTTATTACCCGAATAAAGATTGCAATGAAGTTACCACAGCGCCGGCAATCTAGGGTACGAGTGTCTTTTAAATATCTTGTAAATCACAGTGACCACTGTTAATCCTCGGTAGTCGAGCGGTTAAGGAACTTCCCTCTTACCGGTATGAAACCTGAGCCGGACAGACGCGGGTTATGCAAAACACTCTACATGGCAATTGGAGTAATGTAATGATAATGTTGCATTTGAGATGTGTTTAGATAACGTGTTGCCGCAATTAAATCCTAACAATATTTAAAAAAAGAAAGAACGAAATCATTTGATGGGCTGCAGGTTCGAACCAACGGCTCATCAGCCTCGCATGGGACTAGACCGCTACGCCAACCGGACAGTGATGTCACGCCGAGGCAGTTGGTTATTTGAATTGTAGTGACGTCCATATAAAACTCATTTTAAAGTTTGTCTTTAGAAACGTTTATGACATTTCTAAAGATAAAATGTATATTTAAAAATCCAGCGGTTTTAATGCATCATACAAAGCAAATTAAATGCCCTTCCTATGAGCGAAATATGAGCCAATTAATCATGCATCGGCTCGCATGACATCGCATTAAAAGACGTTACTGCAATTTATAATGGGAATTGCTATGCCAGTGTATATAATACCTCAAGTCACCCCACTTTACGGTCATTTTCCGACTGCTGATAAGCATTTCTCTGATCGACTTCTCATGTTTAGCTGCTTTGTCAGCCTGACGGTGAGGCTTGACTAAGCTCCGTCTGCTCACAGTTAAGCTCCGTTAATGGAATCTCGTCAACAGGGTGACGCTTAGCCAAGCCTCACCTTCACAGGCTAAGCTCTCGTTTTTTAAGCCTCGTTGATGGAATAGGGCCCAGGTAGGTGAGGAGGGGGCTGGAGAGTTGGTTTTCGTAATATGAAGTCTTCACCTTTTTTTTTTTTTTAGATAATGAAAATTAACATGTGTACCATATTTTTCGGACCAATGAGCGCACCTCTCTTAAAGCCGCACCCCCGCCATTTTCAAGAAAACATGGAAAAATACTTAGATAAGCCGCACCGGCCTAAAAGCCGCGGCCATTTACTGAAATTAATATTTTGTTTAACTAAACAGAACTGATCTGAACTGATCAGTCTCAGAACAGAGCCCGAAAAAACGCTGCTTGTCATAACAATGGAAAAACAAAACAGAACTGTTATTGAATGCTTTACTCCTAGTCACTGAAAAGATGGATAGATAGAATATTTATTGTCATCGTCAGTCATACAACCACAACAACGAGAGTGACACCCGATCTCTTCATGCAGCCAACACAGGCAAGCAGCGGACCACTAAGACAATCATAGAAAAAAATTATATAATTAAAATGCTACTTGTATATAAAAACTTACCAGTTATGCGGTGAGTTCGGAGTTGTTCTCTGTTGTGTCCCTGCGTGTGAATATTCACCCCGGCTCTCTGCGCACTAATGTTCACCGAGGGTGACGTTGATGTCCATGCTACGTGAAGTGGGTCTATTCCTTCGCTGGCACAGCCAGATCGATTGCCTTCAACTTAAATCCAGGATCAATCTGTCTTTGTTTTCGATGAAGATCCATGAGGATTTTTTTTAAAACAAAAATAAACTGCCGTAAAAATTTCCGTGCCTTTGCTCCATGCCGTCCAGCTTCCGCTTCCGGTGCAAAGTTTCCCAGGACACGCCTACCACATAGCCCTGACCTGGAGGCGTGCGCGTGAGCCGCGCGGCCATCTTGGATAGGCTTTCAAACTTGACTTCCAGCTGTGTTTTTTTAATTTATACTAGCGCGCCGGTGAAAAAAAAACCTAGAATAGCCGCACCGCCTCATAAGCTGCATAGTTCAAAGTGAGGGAAAAAAGTAGCGGCTTATTGTCCGAAAAATACAAAAAATACACAAATAAAATATTAAACCTAGAATCAGGACATCCCTAATGTGTATTGTTGTGATGGGGGGTGTGAGGTGAATTTTCAGTTACTGCATGCAGTGTTTTTTGAGTTCTTATCCAACTTTGTTTGTACAATATTGTTATATGTTCCTCCTTAATGAGTACACCCTTTGACATCACTTTGCACCAAGTTTACTTCAGAGCTCCTTGAGTATTCAACCAAAGCCACAAATGTCATGCATCCCGTGTGTAGTCAAGTGTGCAGTCCATAAATGATGGGCGTTGTTATGGCTGCTGTCCCGTTTTCCTTTTTACCCAAGGAACAGCATCATCAAAACCCACCCACTACGGGGCCCAAACCTCCACCTGCACCTACGAGCAACCGAATCCATCCAGCTGGGGGGGAGCCATCCGAGTTTTCCAGTCCTCCTCAGCTGTACGGACGGTCAGGCCGAGATCCAGCATCCTCCCCGCACGACCAGCTACCACGTGAGGTAGGCAAACTTTCACATCTGATGGCTCTGCTTTGAAGGTGACCACATGGAGATCTACTGGCATTTCGGATTTTGCCATCTCCTTTGTCATCAAACGGTTACTATGTATCCCTTCGTAGTCTACTATGTTATCAATGGGGTTGATTTAAAGGGGGGGAATCTTCACCAAGTTGAATTGCATACCTTTTTAGACCATTGTGAGAATAATTTTAGACTTATCGCCGACTACCTCTTCCTACCAGCTGGGAAACTTTTTAGCCAATTCTACGGGAAATTACATTTACCCATTTCACTACACACTGCTAGCTTGAGTGCTAAAAATATAAACAGTGCCGGTGAGGTGTCGGTCACAAACTAACCGTTCGATCTCGACTAGGAGTGTTTTGGTGAACTGAATATAATTGTGAATATACTATGTGAATATTTCCAAACCACATTAATGATGTTCTTATTTTACTACGTGAAAGACAGCATTACTAGTTTTAATTAAAAGTTACAACCTATTGATAGAATAGCTGCATATTCAATTCATTCAAATGATTTGAATAATTGAAATTAGTTAAAACGAATGCATGCTCACGATAAAAACAAAATTTTGGAAACTTTGGAGAAAGTACACATTAATAACCTTTCTTAATCAAACGATCCGGGTAAAAAATGTGATTGGTGCATCCCTACTCCCCACCCATAGGGTATGGCTAGAAACTCCTCGATCCATGAAGGGTCCCAACACTGGGTCCACATTCAAGTTTTTCTTTTTTGTTCTGTTCGCAACAGCAACCCTCAGCTCCATCCCCTCCTCCTTCGCATCATCAGCCTTCACTGCCAGTGTCCCAGGATAAGCCGGGTCTGGCCCGTGTACAGGAAGTTCTGGTCAGGGTGGCCCTGCTGGAAGAGGACGTGGAGGAGTTTGTGGGGCGCAAGACGGACAAGATGTACCGCTACCTGGAAGAGCTTCTGACCAAGGAGCTTCTGGCACTGGACTCTGTGGAGACGGGCGGCCAGGAAGCAGTGCGACATGCTCGCAAGGAGGCTGTACAGAAGATCCAGGCCATCTTGGAGCGGCTGGAGAAAAAGGCCTTCTGAGCTTGGGGGGGTATGGGCACGGGCACAATGAGAGGACATGGTATCACTGCACTCTGTTGCAACTGGGTGGGAGAGAACACTTCTCATTTTGAAGGGAATTCCCCATATTCTTCCTCATGGTCCCTATTTTTTCATCCTGTCGTGGTGGTGCTTACTTAGCCACCCCATTTGAATGCATTGGAAAAATGCTTGTCTTTACATCGTTCACCACACCATCCAATGAGGAAATGAGGACCAGGGTGAAAGATATGGGGAGAAGGGTGTTGTCTGCTACTAGACACAGACTGGTAAAATGCTGGACCATGCATCATTAGATGCAATATTAAATAATATTAATTTGTTTGTGAAACATGATCAGAAATGTAAATGTAAAACATAAAACAGTGGTAACTTACTTGGACAAGTCTTGCAAGTAATGTCATCCGAAGTGACACAATTGCTTAAAAAAACAATACACCAATATGAAGGAAATCATACAGATTAGTAGAAATCGATTGTGGATTGTGGAACAATTGGTCAGTCTGAGAGTATAACATTTTATATATTTGCTTGATGCTATGGTCAAGAGCAATCATAATTGACTATATTCCTTAATCCTTATTGACTAGATTAATCTCTTGTTATTGAATTTTCTTGCTATTAGGGACGAAATTAACACACTAGTCAAGTAGTCGACCTTTTGAAGTAATTGTTAGTTGTAGCCCTATACTTAATATATGGTATAATGGTGATAATAACAAGCCTCCCCCTTAATCCCTGGGGAAGAAGCCTCTCTGCACCATCTGGTAAACTCTAAATGGGCATTGCTGCTGATACGGGTAGGGTCTCGCCTGCAATTTCTGGAGGCATCGTTTTTAAAAACATGACT
>OMKY01257404.1:25154-47900 GCA_900302395.1 Bregmaceros cantori
GTTACTCAAGACAAAGGCGAAATTGAAAGCCAGTGAGTCAGTATCTGCAACACGCCCACACACTTCCCAGGTCGTCAAAGGAGGCCCTATGTCATTTTTTCCAACTTTATTGGATAGGATTAGTCGGAAACTGGGCCGAAGAGATCGGGGGTAGACATTGCAGACATGTCGACGACCGTAGTCGAACTCGCGACACTGCAAATGCTGCTGTAGACGCAGGGGCACTAAGATGAATGGGGTGGCGTTAGGTGCGGTGTCCACAACCACTCGGCCAACGCGAACCCACAAGTCATTGTTTTTTTTGTTTTTTGCAGCTCATCTTGTATTTGTCCCATTGAATGAAGGATTCATCAGAACATGCAATTTCTACAAATATGCACACACACATACCATTTAGTGTTTTTTCTTAGGGATTTCTTCAGGATTATTGTGTGTTGGATGTTACTTGACTACATTTTCACAGCCAAAAACTAAAGCCAATAGCTTAGAATGCCCACTCTAATTATGACTTAGACACACACAATGCCTATAGTGTTGTAAGTACTGAAAAAAATACTTGAATGAAAGTATATTTAGTTAGAAATTACTTGAGTCAAAGTGGAAAGTTCACTCTCTGCGAGTGAACTATGGAGATGTGTTGAACAATCAAAGTATCCCACATAACAGCTGACCATGTATTCAAGTGAAAGTACAGACAGTACAAAGATACCTCAACAAGAACAACTCAAGTGGATACTTCAAAATGGTACTTCAGAATTGATACTCCAAAGATCTAGACATGTTTCCTAAAATGTAGAGATATCTAAACTCAATTCATTATGTGTTTGAAATATTTAGTGAACCTTCGTCTTGGCACTGAGAGTCGTATACCATAATTGCGTATGATATAATACTCTTTTTTTTTTGGGCTAAATACATACTGCACCAGTAACCGGTTTAAAGTTTGGGTAATTTTATTTTTATTTTTCTTGATATTTAAAGCGGCACTTGGCAACATTCCATTAGTGTCCAAAAACTCAAATATCAGATCAAAATCAAATTGATAATATGCGTCAATACCCCATTCTCTCTCATTTCATGATCCGACAGATGGCGCCACATTTTACTAAGCTATATGCCGACGGCTGTTCCTCGGCCTGGCCAGAGGGGGAAACCTAACACACAGTGACAAATCCATAGGATATAAACATTTAGTGCTTTGTCGTGACTCACTTTGCCAAGTGGACCCTTTAAAGTGTGTACCAAGAGAAGCACTAGTCTACATGCTTGTTTGGTGCGTTGCAGCCATCTGGTAGCTCCAGATGGGTGCTGAATCATGACTGTCCAAACTGTATTTAGGGCAATTAGACATTTCTGAAATTCTGAATGCTGTATTCGATGCATTGTAACTCGAACAGAACCAGCTAGCAACTCAATTTCTTTGTACTCACTTTAGCGATAGCAATAATTAAAATTCATGGCAGATAGAATAGATTCGTTTTTAACTTCCCTGAGAAATATCGCTTCCTTGATCTAATGTATGGATAATCTCTGTCACCAGCGAGCTTCATGTTTCAGGCCCTGGAGTATCTAGATTTATGGCAATCGCCTCCTTTAGGCCACATGACGATATAATTCTCAACAAAAATGATAATTTAACTACTCAATTTTTTGAGTAGTATATTTGGTCTACACCTCCTTTAAGGAGGAACGATTCATGGTTGGATTCACTTTTCTCATTGGAATTGTCCGAATTTTAATGGGCTGTAGTTTTATGTCACTTGCCAAATATTTATCTTTATTCCATCAGACTCCCCACTTGGTTCAAATGTGTCTCCCGAATTTTCAAATTTCTGAAGAAATTGTCTTCTTTCAAAAATATTTTCTTTGCTTCAAATTCTGCCAACAGCCTCCCTATGTAGAAATGTATAAATTAATAATCAATTATTTGTGCAGCCCTAGGCCTTTTATTGTATTGCAAATAGAAAGATGCCGTGCTGCCACATTCAGCATTCCCAACAGTGTAAGGTGGCGTTTCTCTTATCTAGCTGAGACTGGATAGTGGACTTTGACATGACGTTGGGATAGAGATGTGCAAAACTTTTTTTCTTTTAAATCAAACTCGTCATTCATTAAGATTTATTATTAGATTATTATTATTATTATTATTTTATTTTTAAATATGTGATTTAGTACGCAAACCCAATGAGTCACTGTGGTTTTGCTGTGTAGTGAATTATGATTGGTTATTTGAATGTATTTCGATGTATTTGGGTGACATTTTTTAAATTTCGATGTTTATTTTTTCCCCTTCAAAAATCAGAATTGAATCTGAAATTGATCGTTTCACAGATTGAAAATCAGGATTTTAATTGTAAATGGTGACCTATCTGAAGTTGTCCAATAGGTTGTTGGAACACACATTAGTCAAGCTTAAAGGACCCTTGTTTTTGCTGTGTCATATACCATTGCAGGGTCATATGTAGGGAAACAAACCTTGGCCTGATTTGTCCTGTCTAGCGGTAAATGAAGCGCTCTGCACCCTCGCACGCAACATGGACTCTTTGCTGGTTATTCCACCACACATTAGAAAAGGCCATAACCTAGGTGCACTTGGACATACCAATGTCCTCTCCGAACCTTGAGATCGGGGAAAGTGCTATGAATTGCATCTCTTAATAACTAAGACATTTTCAGAGGACAGTTAAACTTGCGAAGAGTTGCATTTTAGTTCCACCTTGGGTCTCTGGGAGTAATGCAGCATCATTCCAAAGCTTTAACCGTTTGCTTCTACTGTTTTTGTCTTCGTGCTCAAATGTAAAGCCTGCAACATATTCATGTGTTATATAGACAAGCTGAACTATTTTGAGTTTACTTATCTGATAATAGTAAATATATATATGTGTGTGTGTGTGTGTACCTAATGGCTGTAGCATTGTTGTTTTGAGGGGGCCAAGTCAATATTTCTTGTTGACCTGTCTCCCCCAAATATCAACATGGGTTCCTATTACCATTATATGGTAATTATACAAATACTGTACAATACTTAATGGCACCTTTTTAAATGAATTGATCTGCTTTGTATTAAATATTATCTCTGGCGCGTGGGAGGGATTGTTCGCACTTTTGTCAGATTGTGATCAGATTCTAATTGAAGCAGAACTTGAAAACCGCACATTGCTACTTTTTGTTAGAGCGTCTAGGAGGCTACTACTACAACCAAAATATTTTTTTTTTAAATTACAGATGGATATATAACTTCAAATGCATTCAGCCTCTTTAAAATATCCCTTCTTCTCAAAATGACCAGAGGTTGAGGTTTTTGTTTAGAATATAAACTGAATTTTTCCAGCAAGTAGAAATTGTCTTTGGTTTCAAAACGCCTAGACTCGATCTGGAAGGACGTCTACTTGCACCCACACTACCCACTGCTGGTCACGAAATCGAAAACTATGGCGATGAACCATTTTATTTGACTCTTTGTGCTATGCATTACTGTAACTACTTAAAGTGATTCTATAGTATATAGTCAGAATTGTAGTCCAAAATAAACTTGATTTCACAAATACAGCAATGATATTAAAGTGGAGGAGTGTTTTGTTTAAACATTTAGTAACACATTCAACAACACGAAATGCATTGACATCCATTGTAGGTTCAAGTCGCATAACGCGGATCACTGTCTGCACATATTCTTCCTATGGACTCGTGTGCAGGTCAAGTTTACTTAGTGATTACAATCTGATTGGTAAAATAACTTGAAATGTAAACAAAAAAAAGAATGCAAGGTGTGTCTGTTTTGTGTCGTATAAGCGTCCCTAGTAGTTCCCCATTCCTTTTGTATTCAGGTCATTACATTGCTAGCCGGCAGGGAGGGTCCGATTTATTATCACAATTACAGATGACATTTTTATTTTTGTTTTTGTTGGTGGTCATCGAGGTCAATGCCTTGTACTCGGCCACTTTGTGTTCCGATGGTATGCTTGGCGTGTTCTTCTGCCAAAGGAGTGCCATGGTGATTTATAGTCTTTGAAACATTTGCATGTGTAAAGGTATTTTGTTCCCTCCTCGCTGTGTGCAGGTAGAAAATGACATGTTAAAAAGAAAAAAAAAAGCAGGACTTGAATGAAAGTGCATGTTCCCATGTTATACTGAATATCTGCCCGACTGAAACAGTGCAATCACTGAATTGTTCTAAAGAATTAAATGTCAGGATATTTTTAAACCTCTCGTCTTGTTTTAATGCATTTTCCTCTTTCGGCTTTTCTGGGAGTGGTGCCCAGTTTGCCCACCCCTGCAGCCTCCACTCTTCAGCCCACTTCTACCCGTTCTTTTTGCGAGTTTACGCTCACAAAATTGAATGAGTCTTTCTTGTCCTGCCCCATGTAGGGCCGGTTATAGCTTAAATAGGGAGTTCCGCTCCACTATGTCCATGAAGCGGATCTCTGAGCATCCTATGTGACATTCAGAATGCAAATATTTACGTGGGGATGATTAAAATGTTTTCCATGGCAAGAATATATAACCCAATGCCAATGGATATACAGTACAAATCCGACCGACAGCAGATGGCGGTTGTGTAGTCCAAATGATCATGTACGATACCAAACTTTATTAATCGCCTAGCAATTAAATTGTACCCTTCTTCGTACGACGTATTGTACACGCAGCATACGTGAAATAAGGGGATTGGATTTACCCATACACTAATTTTAAAGTGTATGGGTAAAACTATGAATAATAATAAATATCAATAAATAACTATCAAATACTGCATTGCAGTTTGCATTCTATGTACACAACCCAATGAAACACATTAACTTGCAGTCATTTGAAAAAAAAAATCTAGTTTCTCTTTTAGTTTGCCATTGGTCCTCCTAGCCGTTAGGCGGCGCGCTGAACGTGCCGTAGAGGCGTTGAATAAGGAAGTATTGAGGCCGTATAAAACACAGCTTCCTGATTCATCGTTAATTAACCGCAGCATTCATGGCTTGAATACATCCTCTCAGGCTAAAATAGAAGACAAGATAATACCTTAGAGCCATCAATATGAACTACGTTCCCGGCACGGCCAGTCTCATTGACGACATCGACAGTGAGTCCTCCTCGACTAGCATGCATTTGACTTTAAACTTGAAATTGAGATTCAGTGTAAACGGCAACACGCTGTACGCTTAGTTTGTTGCTACCCACCTGAATCTACTCAACACGAAATGCAGTTGCAGTTATTTCATTTGTAGATTCTAAGGGAATGCATGCAATTTTAATGTATCCCAAAGATTCTTGTGCTCCTCCTTTTTTAGCAGTATTCATTTAATCATATTGATCAGTCCTTAATGTGCAACGTTCCTAGGATGTCATTCTGTTGGAATGCGCCACACTCTAAACGTCATAGCATTTGGAAACATGTGTATGATGCCCTTGTTGCCGTTTATATCTTCATACCAGTGAGTATTCTGCTCAATAACATGTATTCAATATTCATTCCTTATTCCACAGTGCTTCAAGAGCTGTTAAATTATAACTTAAGCTAACCCATATTGCTGTGATGCAGAACATTCGGTGTGGTTTAGTGGTATCTGTCTTTTGAAGTATAATAATTTTAATATGTCGAATTTTAATATTCATATTAAAAATGCAAACTGTCAAATCAGATTTTTCTGCTTACTATTAATACTTTATGTAATTTAAAATAATTCAATTTTAAGACTAAATCTATTAGTTAAACCTGGAGGATGTTTCATGGCAAAATGATGAATGAATTACTTTGGCATTGGTGGTTTTGGTTTTTTGATTAGAAATTTTGCCAGTAAAAAACAAATGGTATGATATTCCCTTCATTAAAGTTGAGGCCAAAGATGAATTCCCCCTAATATTCATTCCAAACAGGGAAACCGATTTTATTGTAATTCTTTATTTAAATTAAAATCTAAAATTTGAGATTTTAGGCATCAAACAAATCATAAAGCTCCACTATGAGCTCTCTCTCACTCACTCACTCACTCTTACACACACACACACACACAAATTATATTGTGGAGTTCATGTTGAACATGTGTTTTTTTTCCTTTATCAGAAAAACACCTCGTGTTACTGCGTGATGGCAGAACCCTCATTGGCTTTCTGAGGAGCATCGATCAGTTTGGTACGTTGACGCCTGGATGATTGTATAGCTGGTCATAGGCATTATATTACGGATACTGGGATATTTGAAGGCTTCACAGTCATATTTAGTGCAAGTGAATTGCTATGTCTTTTAGTATAGATTTCAACTGTAAATTCATAAGAACAGGAGGTGATTTCAGTTTCTTACAAATTTGAATATATTTCATTATTGCTCCAGTAGAATGCAATGCTTGTAATAATGTTGCTACACTTTTTGAATGTGTTGACTATTGATGAGCATTAGTTATTTGATCTCTTTGCTTTATGATTCACCTTGTTGGTCAACATTGTAAAAATCATGCCTTGTCTCTGCAAAGCAACAAACAGCGACGACAAACGGGCTACAATCCAGAAAAAAGCTGCTTTGTGCCATTTGGTGGTGACTCAAGACCCTCCATAGGGAGTCATAGTCATAGTCCATACTAATGAAAAGCGCCGACAAAATACTTCCGCGCCGAACACCTCCGAGCAGTCCCTCGGTGAACTTTCCCACTCGGCACTCGTCCCTGCTTGGCTCAAGTCCCATGACCTCCCGCGGCAGCGGTAGACATGGCGGCGCGCTAAAGGCGAAGTGGTAGTGGCATACGCCCAAGAAGCTCCATGCAAGACGCCAATTTGCAGGGCTTCGCTCCTAACCGTTTTCTTTACCTGTTATTTAGAAGCTCTGGAAGCCCAATTCGCGTCTGGTCTGTACACACAGCAAGTCTAACCTTCAATCTCTGTACTAATATATAAAATTGTCTTGTGCACCATCAGCCAATCTGGTTTTCCATCAGACGGTGGAGCGCATTCACGTGGGCAAGAAGTTTGGCGACATTCCTCGAGGCATCTTCATCGTCCGTGGAGAGAATGTTGTGCTGCTCGGAGAAATGGTTGGTACACACAGACGATGTTACAGCAAACACAATTGTTGCTGCACATCATACTCCACTCTCTGCCTGCAGCAGAATGATTCTGTTCAGGTTTGGTAGGTCAAGGCCTAACTATTCAAATGAGTTTATCATTCAATGCTAGACTAGGGCGATACTGGAAATTGTATATGCACGATATTGTCCCTGAAAAATAGTAAATGAATGCAGTGCGCACTAATTGTTTCCAGGTGTGAGTGTGCCCGCTCCATCAGCAGCAGCAGAGACTACTGTCAACTACTGTTTCTCTTTCGCTTTGACTACTGACTCTAAAATCATGGATTAATTCACAGACAACGCCGACTCCTACGTTTTAGAAAGAGGGTGAGTGACAAAGTAAAAAATTGCGGGGCAATGTGGATCCTCTTCCGAATCAGCTGTGCACGTGTCGTAGTAAAGCATGATGCTTTTTAATGTAAGGTCAACGTGAATGGGAGTAGCAACGTTGTCTGATATTGGTGCTGCAGATAAACTGATACAACACCGGCATTCGAACGGGCTTCAAACACTCCCGTTCTGTCGCCATTAGCATTCTTCTCTGTGTACTTGCTACAGCTTGTGTGAGCTGAATGTTAAGGCAATGTTTTTTTAACTCGAACACAAAGCCACCAAATCGAGTCGAACTCTGCAGGATCGTAACAGAATATGTACAGATCAATGTACAAAAAAAGGGGTGGGCGGGAGCCTGCGTCACATTCTCTGCTTGCGTTATTATATTCTCTGCTTGCGATATTATTATGTGGCATTGTCCTTACCAGCAGACATCGCCAATTAACGATCATATCATAATATCGCCCAAGACTTCAATGCCCTTCCTAGATTTTTCATGGCTATTTACAATTTAGATCCTAACTGAAGGTATCAGAACTATGAATGAACACATGTGGAATTATTTAACAAAAAGGGTGAAATAGAAACTAATACAAGTTAGCTATCAGCTTTTCACATTCTTGGCATTCTCTTGATGAGCTTCGAGAGGTTGCTACAAGTTTTTCCAATAGTCTTCAATAAGTTCCCACTTGCTGGACTTCATGCATTCACTCTGCAGTCCGGCTCACCCCTGGCGACTGTTGAGGCCAAGTCAACTAACTACGCATATGGGAGGCAACCCACAGCCCGGCTTGGTGGCTGCAGCCCTGCTCGGCTACACTTGGCACTGTGGTCAAGGTAGCTTGGAGTGAAGTGGATGTACCCGTTTGTGAGTCGTAGTTCCGCTTGGTGCACCCCCATAAAGCATATCGACGATATGCTTTAACACCCACTTCTAGTTCAGCATATGTAGAGTTACACCGTTAGTTTTAATAATAATAATACAACATGTATGTGTATATCGGTTGTGTCTTTTTGTTTCTGCATTTTTTTTTAAGTAATTGTTTTGGCCGCAAGCACCCTTTTTCATTCTTTTCGGAGAGATGGTGACAGAATTAAATCGGAAACTGGGATGAAGAGTCGGGAGACATTGCTGAAAAGCTGGAGACTGTATTTGAACCGGCAGTGCTGCTCAGCCTGGGGGATGCACTCTCTAACCACTCTGCCACAGCGCGCACACTTGTTTCTGTATCTTAATTAAAAACTGAGTCGAAGGGCAATAGCATAAATAGTCAACTAAAAAATATATTTCGACCAAGGTTTATAACCGTTCATCCCAGCTGTCTTTTTAGTAGTCTTGTTGATTTTTTTTTTTGTGTCTTCCACGACCCTACAGGATGTAGACAAGCCCATGGATGGCGTACTCCAGAAGGTGTCGATCGAGGAGATACTAGAGGAGCAGCGAGTGCAGCAGCAGGCCAAGACTGAGATGGAGAAGGTCAAACATCAAGTACTCAAGGACCGCGGCCTGTCCATCCCCAAGGCGGATAACCTTGATGAATACTGACCTCCTGCTGGGAGCCTGGACTTGATCAGCCACAAGTACATTGCTAGACCTAGACAATGACTGTGGCTGCATAGAGTCACTGAGTCTGCCTCCATCGGCGGACAAAAAATATGACTGGAAGTTGTCTCAGAAGATATGAATTCTTTTTATTTTGTCGGTTGAACATGCCCTGTGATATGGTAATGCCTTCAAAAATAGCATCCACCAAAAGACTTTGAAATTCACTTACAATTGAATTGCAAGCATTGTGTGAGAACCGTATGATCAATCAACCATTACATTTTATACTTTGCGTAAATGGAATACATTAAATATTCAGACACATCATAGATGAAATTATTGGCCACATTTTGAGCGGGATAAGATTTACCCCATTGGCTATGAGTCATTTTTCTGTGATTGTTCCCCATCCGACCAATGGAATGTGGTGTTTGTGAGCTCCATTCATAGCGCACGCTTGGCCTGTCACCACCATCTTTTATTTACTTACCGGAATTGATAGAGGTGGTAAAGTGGTTGCCGTATTCACCAGTGCATGGACTCTATCTACTATTCTAGTACCGCTATAACAAAAGAAAAATGATTTAAACCAGTTATCACACAGGACTGAAATTTGCTGGAATTTTGTTTTTGTTTCTCTGTGTAGCAGAGAATTATCCCCCTTTTTTAAAAATCCTTTTTAAAGTCTCCCAGCAGTAGAGCGCAGTTGCATGTTTCAGCCATTGTACTGAAGTAATTTTTGAAGGCCCACAGATAATTCTCTGCTGCACCTACATTCATAGACCATAGATCAACATGAATATACAAATCCTCTCTTAAGTAGGACAAGCAGAGATTTGGAGTTACAACATACACAGAAAAGGAATTTGAGTCTAGGATCGCTGAGTTACCCAAACATATGGCGAAGTGTAGCCCTCCTTTTTCTCATAAGACATGCCATGTCATGACGTACACGGCAGGTACTTGGTGACTCCATGTCATTGCAGCTGTCTGAATTTGTGATACATTGGAACACTTTGCTTGCTGCCTCCTGCGCACACAAGATGTGACGAAATATGGGGTGAGTTCTGCTGTCCCATTTGGGTATTGTTTGTTTTGTATGCCTATTCAGCTCAGACACATGACTTGCGTTAAACTCGATGCTGTAAATCCCAAACAGGTCTCTGTGATTCATAGGGATCGTAGGGAGCGTTAACGGTTGAAATGCATTCAAGTGATGTTTGGTTCATGTGTGCAATGGCAAGCACCACCTCTGCGTTATTTCAAGCACAGCAAATGCAAGCAAATAAACACCTCCCTGTTTGTTGCTTATCGATACCGATGCACAGCCATCATACCCATGCATTATTTAAATTCTTAATCATTGTGTATTTCAGGCAACAAGCAGTGTGTAAAATATGAATGTGAAATGTCATTGGGCAACGGTGAAAGCGCAAGGTTTATCAAGCGCTTGCGTTTCGTAGCTCGGACCTTGCCTTGCCAATCGTCTGACGTGACATCATCTGTCAATGTCCCATAGCCTTCCAATGCATGGATGTGTCACTAAATGCAAAGCTGGGGAGTTCATTCAACTTTTATTTTTCTTTTTTTATTAAGAGTAATACATTTTAACTTCAAGTATCGTGGTACTTGAAGCCGCCATGAACATGATTTTGCGAACGCCCCTAAAAAAAATCTTCATTTAAAGAATGACCTAATTGACATTGTTTTATATTGACCAGCAGGTGGCGCGTGTTGGCGTTGTGATTTCGGCGCCAGGCTATGAAAGTCTTGAGAGACGTGCCTTTTCGAGACAAATTTACGAGGATGGTGGCTGTGTCTCATGGAGGTGATTGGGTCCTCAGACTTGTCGGGGAAGCTTTAGAAACTTTAATTGTTAAGCGCTTGTTCGTACTCGGCGCTTGCTTATACTGTAGTGGTTTTGTGTTGGTCAATGCAGGTATTAAATCCTGTTTTTGAGTTTCTTAAGCACTTAACAATTGTTTAAATTCGTTTTTATTTGGACAAGTACTTTTTGGGAAGGACTGTGATTCTATTTTCCATTAAAGCAATTTTTATTTTTCACTGCCTGTGTTTTTGTTTTCTTGAGCCTTCATAGCTAATTAATTATTGTGACTATGCAAAGAATTGTTTTTGTCCTAGGCTTTGACCAATTTCTGTTAATTCAGTTATGAGTTACACAAATAAATTGACGTTTCTGAACCGTTAGAATAAAAAAAATGTTGTTCTAGGAATGGTTAATTTTGGCACAAGTTGTGCAGGTGCTGTTTCAATTAAAGTCTATGCTCGTCGCGGGTGAGCTGCTGGGAAGGCACACGGCAGTAGCTTGAATGTTCCCACATGTTCATATCTGACTTGTGCATGCTTTAAGTGTAAACGAGGCACTAGCTCGTATGTATAATAAATGACTAATCACAATTTATTATACAATGTGTTATGAAAAGCAAATGTAACAGACAACCGATATTCAGAGGAGAGTGAAGAAGACGAGTTCATGTTTATCTTCACAGACTCGATGCCCAGCTTCAGTGCCAGCAGACACATTGCATGCTACCAGAGGCAAATTCTACAATTGAACATAATGCTTCTGATGAAAAAAGGAAATACTCAAATCCTATTTAAAAGATCAACAGTGATTTACGGTCAGCTGAACAGAAGTATGGTATTCATTTTTTAATTGTATGGTAAATGAACACATCGGTTTAGCAGCGTTGCCCCCATGTAAATGAGCAGGCTATTGCGAATCTCCCGCTAACTGATGGCATAAACTAATTACAATGCTGAATCAATTCATTTAAGTTTTCATCTCTGCAGTGGTGGAAGTGTAAAAAAAAAACTGAACTGGCTTTAGTACGTCGGTATGGCTTTTCTATTAGCGCTTATCTATGATGATGATTTTCCGGGTTCACCAAAGGGTCACAAATGATCCAACGACAAAAGCCGGACGGGGTACAACAAGGGTATACATAAAAAGCTGCCAAGTTGCCAACGCCATCATTACAAATGCTTCAAACTGTAAGCTTTGATCTTGAATGCTCCTTTTCCGACTCAACTTTACTGTCTGCTCTTGCTTCTCCTCTGCAAGACACCACAAAGTGGCACTGTCTCTCTGCTTGACCAAGACCACACGCTTCATTTATATCTTACAAGGCTTCAAGCATTCACAACAAATATATATGTGGTACATAGCTGTGATGTTGGTAAACTAAAGACTCTTGAAAGTATTTTTGAAGTGGGTTTCTTGTTTCTCACAATTCAATAGGATTTGTGTGCGTGTGTGCAATGGCATAGTTGAAACACTCTTGTAATGACTATACTCTACACTATATTATTTTTTTAAATCACAATTTGTTACCATATAGAAATGTTTAACCTAAAACACATTTAGCAATTCCTCTCGGTGATTCAGTAAACTAGTGTGAAGTGCACAGAAAATATTTAACAATACTACACCACCATACGACGAATGTTGCGGATTGTACGAAATGTTACAATGTACATTGTAACATTTTCTACATTTAAAAAAATAATGGTTAAGGAAAGGAAAATAAAAAAATACACTAAGAATTATATACTTGTGAAAGTCTCTGGAATTCAGTGAAAGACAACATTGTGTAGGTCATTACATAATTTTGTATTAATGTCAATGGTTTATGCGTGCAACACCACAATGATAAATTCATGTATATACAGGAGATGCACATATATCTCCTCATATGCGTGTCACAGCTGTTTCACCCTCTGTGAAATTTTCTATAAAATGCAGCCTCACAAGCTGCATTTTATAGAAGTGTGTTTAAGCAATTGGCTTGTCTGTGTAGTCATTTGGAAATCAGTGTTTTGGAATTGCAAAAAATAGACATTATCACATACACCACTGTCTAACCTATAAAAGTGTATATATTTATAGGTTGTGTGTGTAATGTTTTTCAAAAAGTGTTAAAGTGACTTTGTGCTTATGGTGATGCAAGGTGTAAGGTTTTCATGATCGGTCGAAGTCATGGTGTTGCTGACTGATGTTAAATCTATTGATGCAACAATCATGTACTAAATATAATTACTATAGTTAAAAGGAAAATCAGTCCCTTTCCTTTTTTTTTGGGAGGCACGTGCCACTCATTTAACTTAATATCCCCCTGATTCATGTGTATTTGTTATGTTTTTGGCCTGAAAACATGGGAGAGATTGCCTCATAGCCTTTGGATTTGGACCCACAAGTCATAAGCAAATTGGTTTGAGCAATCAATTTAATTCCACAAACTTGGCCTATTCAGTTGTCTCCGAGTGCTGAAGGTATCCCCGAAACGAAATAGAAGCATGAATAAACCACAGAAATAGGAGTAAAGATGCCATGCATAGACTTCAAAATCAAACAAAAATGTATGGACCAAACAAAAATTCAGCCATCTTGAATTCAGCCATCTTGAAATCAAATCAGTTCACGAACCTACCTTAGTTCAAAAGTTAGTTCAAAAGTTATCGCGTTAACATGAAAGACCTTAGGTGGTGGCGGCGGACGCGCACGCAAAACCATTACATCCCCAAAATTCTGTGTTTTGGGGATATAAATAGTCGAAAGATAAACAATGGCTTGATGCACGTATACATTTTCAGAAATGCATATAATGGAACATAATATGTTCCGCGCATATCTTGTTCTATTTTTAAGCAAGATTATCATGTTTCAGTAATATTAATCATTTAATGTGCTCACTTGTATCAATCATGAATCCAAACACCCTCTAAAGAGACAGCATTGAAAAATCAATATCTATTCAAGGAGTGGGTTAAATAGGTGACACTTGCTTTTTCTGTCCAAAAGAGCGTATTACCTAATGATAAACAGTAAGAGGTACGTGCATTTCTAATACTTTTCTTTTACATGGGTCAACTCTTTATTTCTTGAAACATGTTGATTATTGGTCTTTTTGTGTGAAAACATCATGTGGGGTGGACATCCTTGACGTCTGTTTGGACAACTAGTTTTAAATCACAGTGAAACAATTTACACACAACCCTTCCTATATTTGGCATAATTTCAAGCTTCTTTCCATTTATTCACAAAGCTACAGAACATTTGAGCATACATTCTACCACAATACACCAACAAATATTGTCAGAATACTTTAATTGTATGAAATATTTTACAACTGAATCATCTTTTTGAATGCTGCAATGGATGCCTCACATTTGTGTATCATATTGAGTGACCAGCCTAAAAGCAATTCTATTTTTTGAAGACAAATTTGTAAGTGATATGTGGTGAGAAATCGTAATCTTGGTTTCTCTAGCTAAGGATTAGCCGGTTTGATTTGATTGACTTATCAAAATATAACATATGTTAAGGAAATCCATTGATTTTAAGATAAAGTACAGTCACCCCAAATTACCTTTAAAGTTTTACAACACTAAAATGTTTTTGTTTGAAGTTTGGATAAGGGCTAGTTGACCTGTATTGAGCTGTAGTAAGCGGATTTTGAAACTGCATTTTGTGTGACAAAATCAGCCACACTTTTGCTGTGTTAACTCGTCCACAGCAGCTTTGCTATTTCTGCACATTCTACTATGACATCACACCAGCTGGTTCATTTTTCCGTCTTGGGAAAATCGAAGATGAACCCCTTTGAAGTGCAATCTTTGTTAAATATAGCACTACAAAAGTTCTTCTTTCAATACTGTAACAATTACATGAGAAGTTGTCATTCGAGTCTGTTTACAAATAAATACATCCATCTGTGGGCACTTGACTTGCAGCCATTCTGTACAGTTTAAAGGTGCAGCAACTGATATACTGTTTGAATAATAATACCTACAATTTATACTTTTATATCGCTTGACGCCAGCTGGTCCGCGCTCCCCTTGCTACTGGTGGGGGTTCCTTGCGGCTGGCTGTGATTGTGGTTCTGGTTAATCTGGCTCCCCCACGACTTACTCCGACTGCGGCTTTGTTCCAACGAGCGCTGTGCACCGCTGCCCCCTTCCGACGAGGCGGGCTCCCGTCCGCAAGCCGCACACAGCAGCCCCAGGAACGCCCGACGCATATCGCGGCTCGCCAGTGTGTAGATAATGGGGTTGATAGCCGAGTTGAGCACAGCTAGTGCCACGAACCAGTCAGCTTTGTACAGTATCGGACAGCTGCGCCTCTCTTTGCACGCCACATCCAGCAAGAGAAGCGCAAAAACTGGTGCCCAGCACGCCACAAAGAATCCCACCACGATGACCACTGTGCGTAGTAGTGACATGGCGTGGCGCGTAGCCCCGCCGCTGCTCCCGCGACGTCCACCGACTCGCCGGCCACTGGCGCTGACCATGGCGTAGATCCGCCCATACAAACCTGCCACGGCAAGCAGCAACGCGATGAACATGCCCACACAGAACGCCACATAGTGTTTGCTATACAGCGGCAGTATGGTAGAGCATTCTGCCAGACGTCCGACGCAGTTCCACCCCATCAGAGGCAATGACCCCAGCGCCAATGCCACAACCCAGCAGCCTCCGATGAGCAGAAACACTCGGTGCCGGCCGCTCTTCTCGTACGGCCGCATCCTCACCATGGTCATGTGGCGCTCCATAGCGATGGCCAGGAGGCTAAAGATGGACGCGCCAAGCGCTGTGAACATGCTGCCTTCACGCACAAGCCACATGGCAGGCGACAGGCAAAGAGTTCGCTCACCCGACAGCAGCAGATTGGCCAGATAGGCGGCGCCGGACAGCATGTCACACAATGCTAGGTTGCCGATGAAGTAGTACATGCGGTTATGAAAGCGCTGGTTCCGCCAGATGGCTGCTAGGACCATCGCATTCTCAAGCATGATGAGGATGCAGATCACCAGGAACGCTACTGTCTTGCCATCCACCCCACCGCCTGAACTAGGCCTCCGGTGGTCTAGTCTCCCTGTGTAGTTGTAGTGCAGAACCAGCTGGCTGTTGGTCATGGCCAGTCAGAAAGGGGAGATCCTGAATGTGAAAGAAGAAAGAAATTCACTCACCTCCACTTTATTCAACTCGGTAATGAGCCAACATCATGCATTCTATGTGGGGTGTTCCTTCCCTTAAATTAGTGGCTGATTTAGCATGTTTTTCAAGGACCCGGGTCAAACCATCAAATTTCCTGTTCCAATTTTATTTATTTACTATTCAGAGCACTTTCTCTTCATTTCTCACTCATTTATGAGGTCCAATCGAGAGAGAAAAAATTGTGCTGATGTCTCAATGTCCACCAAATATTCTGTACAAATTATATCTAAACGATACAGCCTATGATATCAAGAACAGGAGATGGCAATGCACAATGTTTTTTTGTAAGACGTGTTTAGCAGGCCTTGGCACTCAAAGGGTTAACTAGTTTAGTGTTTGTTACAACGGACTGCAACGTCAATACATATATACATAATCAAGATGAGGATGTGGGAGTATTAACGTAGCTGCAAATCATTGTTCCATTATACCGCAAAACTTTTTTTTTAATCTGTCCGTAATGGCACACTAACTTACAACACACACCACCTCCCTTGTGTTTTGCATCTAATACATTGCTTGTAAACAATAACAGACTGTACGTCAAATATGACGGATTTAAATGGAATGGTTGGATATGCTATAATGTAGTAGCTATATGCATGCAGGCTATGACAAAAATTAGTGTGATCCAAAACAGCGTCCAATGTTTGAATACATACTCCTGGGCATCTTCGGAAACTGCAAACAGGCTAGTGAGATTGAAATTATTTGAAGGAACAGGTGGCACACCCTAGGCAGACAGCGGATAAATCCTAAATCTCAAAGACTGCCATATATTCGTGCTTTGCTATAGGGATGCACTTAACTCCTCAAAAAACATATGCTTACTGTCATAGATGACAAAATATTTATTTATTTATTTTTTAAAGAATGGTTACATTGTAAATGTACAATTCAACAATAGAAGTAAGATAATCAACTTCTCTATATTGTATGTTTATTTTGTATAGATATAAAATATTCTTTTACAGAAAAAATGTGTGGAATATATTCCTTCAAACATTTCATGGCTTCAAGATGGATAGCAATGTGTCATGTGTTGTCTTGAAGCGAAGGAACAAATATGGCATACACAATACACATATATGCCTTTTTTTACACTTCTGTGTGCTTCAGGTACAAAATACACAATTGTGTTGCCCCGTCATGCCATCGCTCCCACCCTCTTGGGGCACAAGTGACTATTTAGCTGCACATTCTATGTCCAATTTGTTCACTAGACATGCAAACATCTGGCCTACTTCATTACAATAATCGGCAATTGGTTGAAGTAATTTTCAGAGCTTGGGTCAATGTGTTAAAGATACACAGGATTGTAACAAAATGCAAACATTTCCTAGTTCCAAAATGTATGTCAACCAAGCTGACTATGTATCCAGACCCTTATCCACTGTCATGTCAATTATCATACCGAAGGGTATATTGAAGGGTAGCACCTTGAAAGGTCTGGGGATGGGAATAAAGATAGTGGAGAATTGGAAGACACGCAATGCATAAATTTGAAATGATTTAAAGATGGCCTTTAAGTCTTCAGCTCTGCAAACTTCCACATAAGTCTTGCATGCCAAATACGTGAAAAGACATTTTTTTGGAATTTTTTTTGTCATCACAAATTCTTTTAGAAAGTAGAGACCCTTTCATTTACAAGCTATTGTGCTCAGATATCATTTCAAACATCTGTACACATTTTTCAATGTAATGTAATGTGATGTGATGTCATTATTTAATGTTACACTGGAGGAATTGCAACCCCAGCAGCCCACCGTCAGTATATGATGATATCATCCTAAGTGTCATCCTCCTGTGTAGGCTGGTGAAGCACTTAGTTGACAGGACACTAAAATTGATTGATGCAGCACTGGCAATGTTACAGGGTTGTGCAATGTGTATGTTTTCAATGGGTTACAGATTTCCAGACCAAGTTTATATTGGTATTACATGCTCACATTTTTTCAAGTTTTAAGTCTTAGTTTTAAGTCTTCTATATGTCACAAAAATGTATGGATTTTTGGGTCCCCCTTAGGCCAGGCGCAGAGACAGCTATGGCAACTTCGTGCCATCAACTCCTTGGCAATTGGATAAGCCTTATCAGTTTGATCTTTATCTTGAACTGAATCTGGGTGTAGTATATTATGATATACTCAGACATTCACAAAGAAAAAGTCGAGTGCAGAAAATATCACTGCCTGCATTTTAATTTTGTCTTAAAAGTTCAAAACTATTGATAACGTATTTTGTTTTGGTGCTGGAAAAAAACTGTATTCATTAATGTCAACATGATGTGATTTTCCTTGTTTTTGACGTGCATATGCTGTGTCTGTTTACATGGCACAATTCAACGCTATTCATCACTAATTGCTAACGTCAGTAGCAGTGCAGTATTCAAGTTATGTCTTTAAAGAACTGAAGTTTCCAAATAGCGAATAATGAAAGTGACTGCATGCAGACTGTAAATGGCTGCAGTGGATTGTATGTATGCTAAATAATAATGATAATAGTAATAATAATAATAGTCATAATAATATACATATTTCAATAATCTGACACCATGCATGTATCGCCTTACCTCGTCGAAGAAGTTTTAGATGCTATTCATCCCTCTTTGAACGGCTTTGAAAACCGTGACAGTTGAGCAAACTTTTACGCACGATCCAAGCCATTCATCCACGGCGAACCGCATACTGTACATAGCAGCTCAAATAGCACCTCGATGAGTACCTGTAGTACACAGTAGGCCTACATCATTCGAAACAATCGTTTTATAAGCTCCATTCAACGCTGAGGGTGGGGTGTTGTGCGCGGTCGTTGAGCAGCCCGGTAACAGGCGCTCCGGTGAAGCTGTGCGTCCGCTAAAGCTGTGCGTCACGCCCCGTGCGCAGCAGCATCGCAAGGAGTGTCCAACCCGACCGGGAGGGATGTGTTTAAACAAGTGGGGGAAACCCAAGGCCCCTCCACCCATCACACCGCGACTCGGACCTCCCAATGTTGCTGAATGCTGATCTCAGCATAATCAGCGACCACAGTGTTAATGAGGTCAGTGCGATAAGGACTAGCTACAGTGCGCTGGGTTCCACTGGGTTTTTTCTCTGAAATTTACGGTGAACGCTTTCCGCATTGTGTTGCGTACAGCGAGGACCGAGTGGTCCTCATAAACATGTGACGAAGACGACGTTGATTGCTCTGGTGCAACAAATAGATGAATAAATGAATATTATTATTTTAATTATTTTTTTTATATTGCACATGTTGTTGCATGCGTTGATCTCATTCTCAACAATTCTGTCAATTCATTAATGTCAGTGAATGTCCCATGTTCAAAAATGTTAAGTGTCCAGAATAGTAGACAGTAGACATAGACAAGTTATAGACAACTATGACTTGAATTACAAAAAAGTAGAGTAATTTTGATAAGAATTCGACTACACTGCTGTTGCACTGCAGGCAAGGCATCTATGGAGGCATCATTGCTTCCCTCGCAGCAGAGCCCTTCATAGAGATGTCTTAATATGAAGCTATTTGAAATCGTCATTGCTGTTGAATACATAACCTGTTGTCCTTAAGGGTCCCTTTCCTATACTCAGGGACCCTAGACAAACGCCTAGATTGCCTATATAATTAACTCAACAGGCCTAATCACATGACTGACCAGTGTCTAGCAGGTGTATGTACCTCGCTTGTGCCAACTCTGCCGCTATGTCTGAGGCTTTAGATGACATTGGCCGCATGTTTTTAAAGTTATTTTTTTCCTGACGTCAGTGCTGTTTTTCCATCTTTATTGGATAGGATTAGTTGGAGACTGGGTTGAAGAGGTCGGGAGTTAACATGAATGGGGGCGCGTAACCAATCCACCAAACGAGGCCCCTGACCACATGTTTTTAGACCATTCTGAGGTAGAGAAGGCTGGTCAGCAGAGATAGCAAAATTACCCAGAGTTATTACTTGAGTAGAAGTAAACTACTTCTACTGTACTCTACTTCTACTACCTGTAACTTACCGAAACTGATGACTGATTTGTAAAAAGTAAATTATAGAAATCTGTGATACAGAGAATGAACTAAAACATACTTCTTACTTACATGGTTGTGAAATGCTGCTTATTATAAATAAGCCCGTATACTGTCGTAGTCCTTAATACTAACCCTTGAACACATTTTAAAAGTATAGTAAGGGATTGCATTCAGTTGCAATATATTTATATAATTAATAACTTCATAATCTATTCAAATACATTAATGTGTTTAAGGCTCTATTATGAAGTTCATGTAGCTTTACTTTAATTTACATTTTAAGCACAATATAGGGGGCTGCAGTTGAAAATCTTTGTAATCGGATTACATATAGTTAATTTCTTCCCTGTTTACTTACTACTATAACTGACATCAGAGGCCACAATATCATCATCAACCTCGACACCATAGCTTTGCAATGACTTACTTAGTAGAGCGTAACATTGTTTGGCTGTTTCCGTGGTAACTATAATAAATATCCCTAAGACGAAGACTGACACGCGGCCAAAGTATGCACACTAGCTAGTAATCAGTGGTCGGACTAACCACCAGTACGAGCAGAAAGAGACCTTCTCTGGAAGGAATGACAGCTTGGACGGATGCAATGTTTAGTGTGGAACGCAGTTCTCTTTATTTTATGTTCTCATGTACAGATGGAGCTGCAGGCACAGCTGCATTTTAGTGCACTGTCATTCTGTAAATTTATTAGGTATAAATATTGTAAAGTATAACGCTTCCTTTTACAGTGACACTAATTACCATGTAATTACATAGTAATTATGTTAATGTATAGTAAATACATGTTGTTACCAAGTCATTACATGGTAACAACATTCTAGATTACTAAGTACTTGGTAAGTATTGTGTAGTTACTTTTGTGTAAACACATTAAGTAAGTTTTGTGTAAGTATATAGTAACTACTTTGTAAATACAATGATAACTAAAGTCATTGTTGTTACTATGTAATTTTAGGTAACAACGTGCAAGTAATTACTATATTTTACATGATAATTACTATGTCATTACATGGTAATTAGTGTAACTGTAAAATGAACCATTACCTAATGTTCCTACTTCCTTGAAATTACTGTATTTTTCAATCTCTTGTGTCTCCTCCTGTCCAGTGTACTATAGTACTTTTTTAACCCCAAAATATTTGCACCAAAATTTGAAGGTCCACCAAATATTCACTACAAATGATATCTCAACACATGAGTTTATTATGTAAAGAAGGGCATCGCCCCCTCCTGTGAAGAAAATGTGATAGCAATTTTTACAACATTTTTTAAATACTTGAGAATTATACTTTACTAGTATTTTGTGAGACAACACTGACATGTTAACTATATTTCATTCCATGTTTTACTTAGCACAATTGTACTAATTATTCTACTTAGTTGCTTTCATCTGAGGTAAAGAACACAATTGAAAACTTCCAAAGCATTGTGTGCTAGGAAAACACCATGGAGACTACTAGATTATGCTATACTCCCACTATTAATAATAATATTAATATTGTTGTTGAGCTAGTATTTCCTAGTATACTTAGCCCAACTATCAACCAATCTGATCAAGGCAAGTGGAGAGACGTCAAGACGCTACACAAGTTGAAAATGCATCCAGGACGCTCTGAATGTTTATTCTCAGAACACTTGATATAAAGAAAACATGAACTCAGGCTTTCAGCCAATCACAGCATCACAGCACATTGAACTTCCAATTAAAACACAGAGCTGTTCGAAGGACTGTATCGTAAACCAATAGGATTGCATCATTAATGGGCGATCAAGGAAAGTGAGATAGTTTCCAACCAATCATGGGACTTGGTCGAGCTACGGAGGGGAGAGAGAGAGCGGCGAGAAGGTTTCGTTTTCGAAACCGAACTTTGCTAGACGCAAACAGACTTCCATTGTCTATTGTGAAGATGCAGGTGTCTGCTAGAGGAATGTAGGGAGTGAAGCTAACCAGGCTTACTCTGATAACGCGAGGACCACTCAGTATTGAGGTGTCTCCAAACTGTGGTCGGAGAGCCAGTGGCTATTAGAAGATGTCTAAATATATTTTTTATGTATAACTAATATTTCTGACACCCACTCAAGGATATTCACTCAGGACTAGTCTGTACAACACTAGTCCTGTCTCGTTACGGTAGAGACACGAAGAAGAGTGTTGTAGTGCGTCCAATTCTGATGTTACAGACACCTTCTGATCCTCTCTAAGTTACATTTAATAAATGGACCAGGTCAGAATCTTACTTCGCATTCCTTGAAGTCATTCTTTGCTACCCAAACAACAACTGTCCATCTAAACAATAGACCCTCGCTAACAAAAGTTGCCAGGTGCTGTTTTAACAAGTATATTTTGAAGTGTCATCCTGTGGTCCATTTTTGTATCCACAAATAGGTGATAGCAGTGTTCACTTATACTCACTTATACTGAGAAGATATAAGTTGTAGGGAATTCAGAACAACCACTCTAGATGAGTTGTTCCTTTTAGTAGCAAGTGTTGATCATGGGTTGTATTGTTCGCAAGATGTTCTGTACAGCAACTATCTTAACTGCAAATACAGTTTTCTTTAGTTTGTTTGGGTGAGTGCAGGAGACCTGAGCTTTTCTTTGCAGTTCAATCTCTGGTGGACAGGTGTGTCTGTGTGTGTGATAGGGATGTGGAAAGACGTGGAAAGGAGAATTACCAGGTTTGTGTCAGCCATTCTGTTGAAAATATTTAGATCTCTCACACCTAAATGAACCAATTCACCGATGGGAGTTTACATCCACCGGGAACTTTCA
>OMKY01257405.1:0-11178 GCA_900302395.1 Bregmaceros cantori
GGGTGCACTGTTTTGTGCGCGCGCACACACACACACACACACACGCACGCACGCGCGCGCACAACAAAGCCGCGTGCACAAGGCCGCCTCGGTAAAAACTTTGGAATATATACTTCGCCTTTCATGCACTGGAGCGGACAGTCCGCTGATTGGTCAGCGCTGCTGTCAATCACTGAGCACACGGCCACGCCCCCAGTACGTACCGTATACGTGCGGTGAAAAATCAAAATAAATGATTTTCTGTACGGTCCGTATACGGACCGTATACGGACCGTACGTCTACGGTACGTATTTCAGCACAATGGAGCATGCTACAACGGTGACAACACGGTTGTTTGCTCACGTATACGGACCGTATACGTACCGTACAGAAAAATCTCTATAGTGGAAACCTAGGGTGATAGGGATGTGGAAAGACGTGGAAAAGAGAATTACCAGGTTTGTGTCAGCCATTCTGTTGAAAATATTTAGATCTCTCACACCTAAATGAACCAATTCACTGATGGGAGTTTACATCCACCGGGAACTTTCAAAAATCACAGACAATCGAAAACACGTTTTTTGATCAGCTTGTGGTGCAGCAGGTGGCAGATCTTCTCGGGTCCAGTCGATTGGTGCCATTCGTTCAACTTTTTGCTTTTAAACATGAAAAATGGCTTTGGACGATTCTGCAGTCAACCGATCGGCGTGTAAAAATGCCACATCGGTCAAGGTGGCTACATTCAAAGCATCATGCAGTTCTGAAGTATAGGGGTCTGGATGCATTGTCAACTGGATTTTTATCTGCACTTTCATGTTTTTGGTCTTGACACCAGGCTTGGTGGTTCCTAAGGCACAGTTTGAAGCCTCACAGTTTGGAGTTTGACAAGACACACCCAATAAAAGTGAAGACACCATCGTCATTACAAATGTGCGCAAAAGGAAGTTCTTGTGTTAACATATTGCATAACTTGTGAATGGAGGAAGTACATACACTAAGCAGAAACTCTCAGCATAGGTGATTAATCTAACTTTTTGTTGTGGATGGAGGAAGTAGATACATTTAGCAGGACCGATCAGCATTGATGATTATATTAACTTTATTCTCTTTAATGGACAACTTTGAAATTGTAACGTTTTCTAGGCAAATGACAACTGTTTCATAATTGATTGGATGGACACAGCACACATTAAACAGCTGCCATGTTGCCTATGTTACGGAAATTATGTATGCGCAATGATGTTGTGTCAAACCAAAGATGTTGGCTCTGTCATGACAGAGTGGTGTAAAGAAGTAAGTGAACTGAAATGCACTGAAATATAAAATTACACTGAAATGTAATGGACATCGACCTAGAGTCCCCCCTCGTCCCCACCATGACCGCCCTACGTTCATCACCGACGTCGTCTACGTCATCATCTTCTCTGCGCTCCACCATGGCACACTGCCCTGGTGGCGCTGAGCTTGGAGGCTATGTCCACGACTCATGGGCCAAACGCCAAACGAGCGAACAGCGGAGGCAATGCTTTTGGTAGCCACAAAACAGTCGTCGCCTAACCTCCACCAATGCAGTAGAGGGCTTGCTACCTAAGCTAACTAGTAGCCTCTCCGACAAAGACTCTATGTCAATGAGATTGACCCTCGAAAACAGAAAAAAAAACATGGCACAAGGACTTGAGACCCAACACCATGCCCTCATCGCGCTTAAAATGGCGATGGCCACCAAGACTCTAGCTACTACCTTCCTACCTCCTACCTTTGGCTTTAAAGCCTCACTCACTCGATTCTACTCAACATATGAATGTGTGAGGAGCGGGCAGCACATGATTATGTGATCACAAGGGTTTGCTGAAGAACTAGTTATTTTCTCACAAAAATTTGGGAAAGACAAAATGAATTCCAACTCAAGCGAGTAGAGACATTTCGTTAAATGTGGCTGCCCCCACCCTGTAGAACGCTCTCCTTGCAGAAAGCCATCATTCTTCTATTCTGGGTAGTTTCAAAGATCATCTCAGAACCCACCTTTTTTCTCCTGGCCGTTTTTTTTTCTTGTTTCTTGTTACTCTGTAAGGTGACGATGGGTTAGTTGAGAGAAAAATCTAAGTTAATCTAAGGGCGTGATTGCACTACAGTTAATCTAAGGGCGTGATTGCACTACAGGGAAGCTGAATGTGAATGAGTGCAGTTCGATTGGTGCGTATTCACTGTGGTCTGTTGTTGTACATCAGGCAGACGGCAGGGCTTGGCTTACTTCCCGTCCGAGTTGGCGTATAACAAAGCGATAATGGACAGACTTTATAGCTCAATAAATGGATGTGGTTGTGGCAGGGATCCAAATACCAACAGCTCCCTATGCTGGTTAGATGCTGCCGTGCGGAGAAGCTTCTGGTCAAGTCATTAGGTCAAACACAGAAGACAGGAATGGATTTGTGCACTGATTTGCAACCATGGGTGTATCCAGAAATTATTGGCCCCATGAAGTATATGACCATGAAGCCCTATGGAAACGCTCAAGAGCAATAGTGCATTTCTAAATTATTTCTAGTGTGCAGTATTCAGTGCCACAAATATGGAGAGTATGTGGTATCTCAAAAAACAGTGGCAACAGTGAACATACTGCCTGTAACAGTGAACATACTGTCTGTCCACCTGCAGCCAGACTGGTCCAGTAGTGCCGGCTCAACCACCTTGAACATAACCTTAGGAAAATGGTTGGGATGGTCGACTTCCTGACTTTTTTTGCAGCCTTTGAGCTGGCAGTCATGAGTTGTTTTAGCTTTTGTGACAAAATGCCTTCTCTAAACTATTGAAATTCACTCCAGTTATTTTGGAGATGGTTTTGACAATTTTTGCCAGGGAACTTTTGCCCTTTAGCTAAAAGAGACCACAATGGCAGACTTAATAGCCTTCTCTATCATTTGTTGGTTTGGCTATTTGTCCATAACAGCCAAACGTTCCTTGTGGCATAAAAATAAACTAAGTGAACTGGTGAACTTCATGTGTCATGTGCAACCCTATAAGGTTAGTGCAATAGTTAGGGTTAAGGGGTTAGTTTATGGGTTAAGGATTGTAGATGTCTTTGGGCCAAGAATTCTTGAATATCTTTTTAGAATTTAGAATGGAAATAGATTGAAAACCTCACTTTCCACAGATATGATATGACAGACGCATAACATATTTGTCAATTCTCTTAACATGAATTTAGAATAAACACTACTGTACTGTGTTGATGACAGTCTGCATGCTCAGAGTGCATTTTAGTTTTAATTTTATATATTTATTTCTGTATTTTAATTGCAGCAATAAGCAAAACAAGTGATTTTAAAAGCCCATGGCAGCCACATAAGAAAGTCTCAAAAATAGGTAGGACAAGAAAAGATGAAAAAAAAAAGATTATAAACACTCGGACAGAGAGAGGGCGAGAACGCCGATGAGTGTGTCTGTGTGTGTAATGTGAGAGCTATGATAGCTGACATTGCGTTTGAGGGATAAGTCGCTCCACATGAAAAAGCCACCTTCCACCAACAGCTGCACAGCTGCAGTCCTGTGGAAAAGAGGGGAATACACGCACACAGACCTACACAGACAGACACACTCACTTAGACACACCATTTACTGGTACAGAAGCCACGGTTGCTAATACCCCACAAAAGAACAGTGAGAGAGAGAGAGAGCACACACGAGAGAGAGGGAAAGAGAGAGAACAAGAGAGACAACTTGTCAGTAAGACAGACAATGGACAAGAGAGATTTACTTTACAATTTGTTTATTCAACGAATGGGCCATAATTGACTAGTTTACCATCTCCAGATAAATGCCTGCCACTAGACACGTACCGTGGGGTCTGGCACAGCAGGGTGATGGATCACATGAAAGCACTACATACATCCCACTGTTTCATCTCTGAATATAGATTTATAATCGGATTGCAGTTATCAGATTACAAAAAAATAATAACCGTAGTCCCTTATATTTGCATTTTAAAATAGGTAATATAGAATGTGTTTTTATTTTTTTAAGAAATTGAGAATGAAAACTGGATCTGGAATAGTATGTTGATCAGTTTTATTTGAAATTATTCTAAAAGTGAGTAAGTGAAAGTAATCATTAACTTTCAGGGGGTTATGTTGCAAATTATAATTTGCCATACCAACCATAGTTTTGCAGTTCGGCTCGGTCCTGTCGATCTGCAACTAAAGCTCTGTAACTTTGCAGCTAATAACAACAACACAACATAAAATGACATTTATCCCGTTTATGTTTAATCAGAGAGAATTATAGACACCAACCCTGGGGAAACGTACTCACTCTCTTCGTTAGGAAAACGGACCAGTCTGTATACCTGGGTGGAATATATTGTTTCTCTTAAAGATACTGTGGATTTTCCTCACAAATGTTAATTCAATATAAATGCTTAATTTGAGATGCAGGTCATTGGACTACCGCAGGAGGAAGAAAAAAAAGTGGTGAATAACTGTGTATTGTTCTCTGCTCACATACCTGCTACGGATGCCTAAAGAATAATGTATAACAAGCTTTATATGTGTAACACTGTAAAAAATTGATTTAAAAACAGCATCACGAGTGCCAACACTTTGTTGCCCTTCACTGGTTCACATGAACAAAGGCGTTCTTAACCCACCACCGTCCACACGGGTTATGATGCTATTACCATATGATTTCAATCCACCTTGAAAGCTGTTTCAAGGTAAAACACGTTTTGGAGTCCCAAAACACCATTGTCATGTGAACAGGAAGTGCAAACGGCAAACGAAAAATCTGGATTTCACACATTTTTTGTGTGCAATGACACCAATGGAGAAATAGATACTGTAAAAAGTACTTGAAAATGGAATTAAGTACAGTGCAGTGCTTTGTGTTCCTTCCAGTTATCGAGAAAAAAAATCCTAATCTGCGAATTTGTGCCATTGACAATGACAATCAACCTGATTCAAATATTGCCAAACTCCTAAAAACCAACATACTAAAAAGGCTGCAGCAACCGTGTTTGAAGAACTTCTTCTTGAGACTGTGCTATTTATATGTACTACAAATAGTGAACTCCTACGACATTGATACGTTTTGTTATTATTTTTTAGGTAGTCCTTGGGATCTCAAAATATATACGGGTGTACTTCTGAATTACCCAAACCTTTGTTATGCTCTGCTAGGGCTCTTATCATTAGCCCTCTTGAGAATTATAAAAGAAATGAGTAATAAAAATCACATTACACATCATGCTTTAGGCATCTGTATGTACCCGTATACGTATGCAAGCGCAGAACAAAACTCGTTTTAAAATGTGCTGTTCTGTTACAACTCGTTATCCTACGTCAAAAAGCATGCGGTGCAGGCTATTTGAAAATGTTTTATTATAAATCATCAATAACACGCTCCTGCGTGCACTAAGCACTTGGCATGGAGAAACACTGTGGGCAGCTATAATATATATCCTTGAGTCAGAAGCTAAGTAGTGGTGTGATGTTTGCAGCGGTAACGAGCGGAAGTGGCCACTCTGACGTTGAACAGCATGTACCTATTTACAGAACATGTACATTCTAAATCTAATTGATGTTCTATTGCAAACGGTTGACAGTCGAATGTTGTGATGATAATTGATGATAATGTGTTGATGATGTGTTGCTGATAGAGGAAGCAGCAGATGTCCTGGTTGCCTTTATTATGATGGAATCTTTAATGGCATGGTCTGGAATTGACTAGACTGTCAGATAGGGTGGATTGCCCTTATGTGGGCCACTGCCTAATGTGGGATCCAGTGGCTCTGGCTCCTCCCTAAAATAATGAATATCAGTGAAATTATGGTAAAAGAAAACTATGGTGATGTGTCTTGCATTACGTTTGACTGTCCAACACTACATTTCACTGAACCATGTTAGGCAACTGACAGTCCCACATTTGGAAGTTTCAAAAAAGGGCCCAGATTAGGGCAATGTGCCACCAGCAACGACTAAGTTAATGCAACTTACTGCATAGTCGTTATTTCGGTAACACAATAACTTAACAACGTAATGTAAAAAACAGGATCTCTACTTTCTGAGGAAACTTTCTACTTTCTTGTAACATCTTGGGGAGTAAGTATGACTATGTAGAACGTTTGCGGAAGTCTGAGTGAATAAATGTTCACTTAAACAAATAACTAAGTTGTGCTGGGGTTGGTTCTGTGGTGGAGTTGGTTAGACCATTGCATCAAGCCTCTTACAGTCTTGTGCCTTTGGCTGTCTCACAGCCCTATAGTTAAAATTGAACTTGATTGAACTTCATATGAGTAATATCAAGTGTAATATTATACCAATATTTATCAGTTGCTTCAAAGATATGATTGTAGCTTTTGTACATTGTTATTATTATTTTAGTTGTTTTTTCCAGCCCATTCAGGCTGTTATTTCCAAGCTTTATTTATTAGGGTTAGTGGAAACAGGTGAAGATGGGCGGCAGACATGTGGGAAATACGTTGGTGGCGAGATTCGAACCACCGACTCACCGCGCCATTGAGGCATATGTGTGCTTTCCATCGCTCTGCCTAACCAACTGAGCTACTGGGCAGCACGCTTTTGTACTTTATTTATATAACCCAAGCTTTGTGGGGTCGCTCTGCCTCCCAACACCCGGGACTCTGCGTTGTGTTTAGTGATGATTGCCGGGTGGGATGCGGAAGAGAGTCGGACACACAGGCTGGTGATTGAGACCTTCTTTATTGTAGTTTGGTGTCACCTTCCCGAGCACAAGGGGAAGACTCAGTTTATATATATCTCTAAACATATAATGAAAGCATTTCAATTGTACAGGTTTTACAAAATGAAACAACGTTATAAAAGTAAAACATAAAAACATAGTTCCAAAGTTTGACTAACAAACAATACTTCTAGCACTAGCTAGATGCAGAAACACATTCATATAAAATTGGGTTAGAAAGACATCCAACATATTAAATAATGGAGAAACACTTCCCTACATACAATCCATTAAGCAAAGTGAATCAAAATGATCTTTAACTAAGTTATTAGCAAAAAAATAGAGAGCCAATGGAAATGGTCCTTACCTTCCGAACACATGGGAATACTAAGGCCCAAAATGGTGTCCACTTAGCATAGCCACTGCCAACTGCGGTATCTGCCAGCGGACAAAATGCCTCAGGCAAACTCACTGATGCTCTCTGATGCTGGCTCACTTAAGCCACTACCTTACACCCGCTGAGCCTTCCGGAAGCGTCGTGGGCTTAAATTGACGAAACGCTGATGAAGGGGGTGCCCACTTGATAACTCCTCTGTGTCATTCCTCCTGGCAAAATTTTAGTACACGCTGGCACATAACGGACAATTCCATCTCATCCTGTGTTTCTTTAATCATCCACCCCTTCTTTACTTGATGATGTCCCAATCATCGAAAAAAAGGGACCTTACATTTATATTATTATTTAAGGGAAAGAGGAAGCTTGAGCAGAGGTTGGCATTTCTAGTTCCAGAAAGTAAAGGTTGTGGTTTCAACGTAGCATAGCGAGCCTGAAACAACAAATTGTCCACGCATCGCACGTCTCTAGAAGGTACATTGGGTCTGGGCAAATCAGGCAGACGCCTTCCATATCGAATTATTTGAATCGAGACATGGTCAGAGTTTGGTGTGGGCGACGCGAGACATGGGCAGAGTTGGGTATTGGCGACACGAGGCGTGGGCAGGGTTTGGTTGTCACGCCTCCACGCTGCTTGTCCCACCTACTGCGCTGTGACTGGAAAACACGATTTGACACTTTTTTTGACCCGTTTTTTTTGACCCAGGTTTTACCAGACCCTCCTTCTAATCGCATGTGATGCGTGTACGATTCGTTGGTTCTGGCTCGCCAGCTAGTTCTAACTGTGGTTCTAACCAACCGATCCTAATTATTGTAGCTCTAATTATTGTAGCTCTTAATTTTGATCAGCAATAACTCCTATTTGCTGTAGAGGGGTAGAGTTCTTCCAGTGTCATCAATGTGTGATATTTTGAACTTTTGAAGATGCTTATTCAGTGTGGAGTTGTGGGAACTTGTGGTGTGCTAATCGACACCCACATTTTCCTGTGCAGGTCTGAGCCCGATTCACGATTATATATATATATAAGATTAATATCGTATATATATATTAATATTCGGATGACCAGTCTGGTAAACACAGCCTACACGGTGTTGGCCTGACACAGCTGTGTCTTGATTAACTTATTGCCACATGTTAAGCTTGTCGGACGTGCTGGCCAAAAGACTAGGATGATATTATATAATACTGAAAAGAGGTTGGCCAAAGGAACGAATGGGTGGAGGCCGCTCTCGGACTCGAAAAGATGTGGTCCACCAGTCTTTGCCAACTCTGCTGCAGTGTCCTTGATAAACCCTGATGAATATATCCACACCATCTGATCATTTGGAGAACGAATCAGAAGCTTTTGGTGAGTGGAACAATGATCCAATGTGTATCCAGCAAACTGTGACAGTAAGGTTAACACTTGATGAGGCTAACACTTTATGTTAGCAGCATTAGAACCGTAGACGGTATATAAAAATGGACACCGCGTTCGTTTTGATGTCTGTGCCTACTTCCGGGTTGGTATGGGGGGAGCCCCGTCTCCGGAAATCGCGCCCTATGGTAGTTTCCAATACAAATATTCCAATCTTAGCCGCCTGCTTTAACCTATTCGTTTCTAATTTATGTTTTAATGTATATTGTCAGGATAATTAACGGTTCATTGTGTGAGGGGGGGGTCATACTTTCACAGACGCATCAAATATTTTTTATTTCAGCTCCCATAGGCACCCCTAGCGGACAGTACCACCAGAAGAAGTCGCGTGTGGGGTGTCTCTCTCTCTCTCACTTACCGTAGAGCTCTCTCTACCTCTACTTGTCTCCGGATATACAGGTACTTTCAGCAATGGCACCGTGCTGTCGGAGGCTTCAACCCAGCTAGGATGAAAGCAATAGGATGACGTTACGCACGCTGCATCTACTTATATACAGTCTATGATTTGAACCCATTCCATTTAATCGTCCACGTCGGCACATATCAGAGAATGCAGCCATCCCATTGGGGCAAATTTTAAAATGGATTATGTGACACATTCAGCCACTTCACTCCGCTCCTCAGCACCTCCTGGTGACTGAACATGATTGCTGTTAAATGGTAGATGAATGTAAAAATGACTTCTTAGCTCATTAGATTGGTTGCCGGTAATAAACTAATTGAGTCTGAAATTAGTGAATTAGTGCCATTATTCCCCTTAATTATTCACATCTCATCGGATGTGTGATTGCATAAATAATGCATGTTACAATATACTCAGATTTAGCACTTGAAGCAGTGCAGCAACACACTTCTCACAGACTATAATATCATCACAATCAAATGTATTGCCATTATCAATGATACAAGCATACATATTTTTTCTTGGTAGGGCGCAAGGGAAAAGGGGCCACGTTCCCACGGCCCTGGGAGTATCAATCCGGACACAGATGTGTGTCTTTGGGCATGTATGGTGAAAGCGAGTGAAGTTAGAGGTCCACCCTGTGGGTCACACCTCCCATTGGGTTTATCTTGGCTCCAGTTGTGCCGATGCAGCATTGCAGCCCCCTGCAGCCGGTGTGCCCCACACCCACCCCAAAGCCCACCCAAAACTCCCCGAACTTGGCCGTACCCCGTCATTTGAAACATGACCACGCGGCCCGAGGCCTAGTGGGTGCAATTATAAGTGGAGGCCTCCTTTAATTTGAGACTCAGCGCTGCTTGGGTCCAGGCCTGCACAACTTGGGCCCCGTGGTTTGGCGGTTGAAGTATTTCCAGTCTCTCTCTCTCTCTTTCTACCTCTTGCTCTACCTTTTTCTTTCTCTCTCTCTTTCTCTCCCACATGCTCACTCTCTACCTCACACTTCCTTTCTCTCCTTCTCGGTATGCCTCTCTCCTTCTCTGAGTTCATGTCTCTACCTATATCCTCCACTGTCTCTGTCTCTCTTTTCCCTTGTTACCTCTGTCACTTCACTTCTCTACCACTCTCTCTCTGTGTGTCTCTCTCAGGATACATTTCTTTTTCTCTCTATGCCCCCCTCTTAACCTATCTCTCTCAAATCAAATATGGCTGTATTGGCATAGTATTGGACATCATGCATTGCCAAAGCATACATATAACAAACAATAAATATGTACATATGTATATACATACATTTCTATCAGTTGTAATGTAATAGTAATACGTCTTCATGTTAGCGTACATTAAAGTTCATCTCTCTCCTGCCTACTGGTTGTCCCTCAATTGTTCAAACTTATGCTGCTATTACGGATAGGGTTGGACGATATTGGTATTTCTATGTGGACAATACTGACCCAAAAATATATTGCGGTTTACGATCATATCGTCCAAAATAAGTAAATAAATAAACAAAAAGCCCACTGCATCGCCTGCAGAGCACTAATCGCGCCCCGTGTGAGTTCCTTCACCGCTCCTGTGTCTGCTTAGCCTGCTGCTCGTTCATTCAATGTGGCGAATAAAGCTGTTTCTGACTCTGATAGAAGTGCAGTCACAGATTTACTCCGCATCACAATCACCTGCCAAATGATAGCTTCCAGATGAACTCAAACCACGAGAGGGCAGATTTGTCACGTGGTTGTATCAGAGGCTCCCCCTCTGGTCGTGCCAAGAAAAATAGCATACTTACTAATCTTGCACCATCTGCAGGATCCCAAATTACAACAAATCTGCTGTGTGCTTTCTAAAAGAACAATTCCTGTTTTTACGGGACATTTGATCATATTCTTAGGATTGAATTATCCTATCTAGGGCTGGGACGATTTACAATATGATCATACAGCGCGATCACGCTCACTAATCGTGTGATCGCACTTTATATCATATGATCGTCAAAGCTGTCACCCTAAAAAACTAAAGACGGAACACGCCGATTCCGCGCAGCGGACCCGACTGATGCAACTAACAATTATTTTGATCATCGATTAATCAGCCACTTTTACTGACGATTAATCGATTAATTGGTTAATTTTTTCTTTAAAAACGGAACGATTATTAGCATTAATTATGATTATGAAACATTATTAAAGGTTTGCAATATTAATAATAATGTAATTAATAATTTCACTATCTCCATTTTATAGTAACAATATGAAAGGGCCTACTCATACATGTTAAATTATAATATTTTGGGCTT
>OMKY01257455.1:0-10604 GCA_900302395.1 Bregmaceros cantori
CGCACTGTTCACATGCATCCATACACCCAACTCCTATCTTGCATGTTTTATGCTAGTTGTAAAACAACTACCATCGAAATTCACAACATAAATAGGTATAATTATAATTCAATAGGTATTTAGGTATGTGTCTCATTTAATTGGATACGTCATAATACATTAATACATCGTCTATGTTCTAGAATTGTTTCCTTGTCAAGTTCACATCAGCAATGAAAGGGTTAATATTAGGGGTGCAACGGATCAAGAGACTCACGGTTCGGACCGATCCTCGGATCAGAGCTCACGGATTTTTTCGGATCGCAAAAAAAAAGAAAACAAAAAAGACAAAAATAAAAACACAAGTTTGTCTTTTGTTTATTAAAAACTGTTGAATTAAAATACATTAACTCATCTTAAGTGCATCGGGATAATATATGTTTTAAACATAAATAATATTATTAATAACCACATATTATATATTTACAAATGTAATAGAGAACATTGTTATTTATTTTCATTTGAACATGTATATGTTGCTGCTCTTATCAAAATCATATTGAATTACACACTGCCATATTATACTTCATTTATGTGATTCATTGCATTTCTGAACTATTCAGTTGAGAGACACAGACAGACACAGAGACGGGGAGAGAGAGAGAGAGACAAAGAGAGGCAGAGAGAGACACAGAGAGAGAGAGAGAGGGGGAGAGAGACAGAGAGTGGGGGAGAGAGAGAAGCAGAGAGAGACACAGAGAGATCGACAGAGAGAGACAGATAGTGTTGAAATACTCACGCGCGCGCACGCACACACGGGCACACAAACTTGTGTGCGTATACACACACACACACGCTCGCGTACACACACACGCTCGCGTACACACACACGCTCGCTATGACAGGCGGATAGTGCCATCGAACAGAACACACTGCCATACGCTCGCGCGCACACACACACACACATACACTCGCGTTTCTGCTACACAGGGGGGCAGGGAGAGTTGTGTTTTAAACTGGAGCGCAGCGGAGCGGTGTGCGCCGTGCACGCACACGCACGTGCCTAGTCCGCGGTTCAGGCATGATCCGAACCGTTCCCCCTGTTCCGATCCGAAATTCGGATCAACGTGATCCGTTGCACCCCTAACATTAGTCAATGGTGCCATAGTAGGGTGTACCTGCCACCCCGTACACCAGCTCTTAAACGCCCTCCCCCTCCAGCAGGCACTACAGGGCCTTGCTTACTATTGCGTGTTTTCCAGTCTGGTGCCACTACGTGCACCAGACTGGTGCAGTGATGTCATTGAACTATGACCATGCAGAGGGAGTGGGGGGGACTGTTTTGGCAACTGTGTCTGGTGGTCTTGGCAAGCTTGGCTCTGTAAAAGCTGCCCGAAGAAAGTTGGGGGGATTCGTTTTGTAAGATAATCGAATAATCGAATCGATTAAATATTATTGACCTATTTAAGCAATTTGACATACCCAACGGATATTGCTCTATGGGGTTTCATAGACAAACGTCTAGTCATAGGACCGGCACGGCAAGCACTGGCTTTGTGATTCTATGGGTTTAAGATATTATAAATATGGCTAACTATACTGCAGCTTCCTGCTATCACTGCCTGCTGTTCTCACAGCGTTTGGTGTATGTCTCATCATAAAATCCTTATGAAAACAGAGCAAGAAGAATATAGTTTAAAATCTCATTAAATTTGGAAGGTCTCGGCTCATTCCAACAGCAGCCGCAGCTCGCTCTTCATTAATAACCATATCCCTGTAATGAATTGGGTTTCCCGACGTTATCTAACATGATTTGTAATGTCCTTGATTATATCTATTTCTCTGCTGTTCTTAAAATCTCCAAATTGAGATATTTTAAGGACACTGACAAATGGCTGGTGTATGAGTATTCTAGATGGCATTATCAATCAAGTAGCAGACACACACACACACGCGCACAAAGATACACACTTATACTTAAACACACACCCATGCTGCACGTACCTACACACAATGATGCACACTAACACAAAAGCATACGCATACACACAAATGCACACACACAAAGATACACATTCTCGCAAAGATACGCATTCACACATAAGCATACACATATACACACACACACACACACACACACACACACACACAAGCACACAAACACACAAGCACACAAACTCGTTCAGACCCACATACACACACGCATACGCATCCAAGTTCTACAAACAATGTTTCTGTTGATTATACCGTTCCTGTGTGATTACAAGTGGGGCGAGGCAAACGGACAGGTAGTTGCTATCAACAGAACATTGATGACGACAGGAAACCGGCGATGGCCGGAATGCTGGAGCACATTCAGAATAATCAGGGTTTTGCAGTGCTGGAGAACACAGAATGCGGCTCTTCAATTGCAGGCACGGTGAATTCAGTGGTGAGATAGAGCACCTCCATCACACATAAACATGTATACTAGAGATGTCCCGATCGTCGTTTCTTTGCTTCTGAGTCTTTGATTTTAAAGATCAAACAATACACTGTTGTTGCTAATGTTTGTATTAGCTTTAGCTGGTTGTGTCAGTAAGTGTCACTTTGCTGAATACACATTGGATAATTTCCCAAACATCACAAATCATCTTACCCTTTCTCCAATGACGACGGGATGTGTAGCATCGGGGTTCTCTATTCAGGATTCTTCAGAACAGTTCAACAAAGTTGGCAAAGACAAGTGGATCACAGACATGGATTCCCATGCAGACGGGCACAGGAAATTGACCCATTAGTTACTCTTGAGGACCTTGCCGGAGAATTGCACAAGAATTTAGCCCAACCCTTCTGCTGAGTAACAATGCTCAAGACGGACGGAGGGGGTGAAGATCCACCTACCGAAACAACATCAACTATGGACAAGTGAATTGCATCCCTAGAGTATGACGCAGCCCCAATAATAAAGGAGCTTCCATACTTGCAAAGGCTCACACAAATTGGAACAACGTAGTGGAACATAGAAAAAGAAAAAGCATACTATAACCAACATAATATGTTAGTATACTAGCTAACCCACCCCTGAGCTGATCCTCTGGGCTCCTCCCACTTCACAAATTAAGTACTCGTTTTGTGTAAAAAGTAACCCCTTCCCAACTTTGGTCGTGAATTCCCCTCCCATTTTTCTGAAACGAACTGTCTTAGGTCCGGACAATTGGAGACACCAAACAACCCATTTTAAGTCTGCGCTTCCAACCACGGCAATATATACAGCAAGATAAGACACACGATACACGCACAATCGCTCTCCAAATCTGTTCACTTCTTGAGTTATTTGGGAGGATCCTGCATTCGGATCGTGATCCAGATCATCTCCAGATTTTAATGCATTGTTCGATGGATTGTGGGCCAATACCCACCTCAAGTAAGAAAGTCATGAAAATCCTTGCAAGACTTTTTCCGTCATTTTGTGTAGAATCGTTAAAAAAACAAAAAATCCTGGACCTGGATCATTTCTAAATTGTAATGGATTGTTCCTTGGGCCAATACCCAGCGCTTGTAAAAATGTAAGAAAATTTGTCAATTTTTTTAAAAATATTTTGATCACAGACAAACAAAAAACAAAAAGAATGAAAAGAAAGAAAAAAAACAATGGGCTGCATTTGTCACATTCCATATCAACAGTAGTACAGACACATGGAATTTAGTTTGGCAAATCAATGTACAATCCTCCACGGAGCAAAGTACATATACAAATGGGTTGGGTCGTTGAATTCGGTTTGCACGTCCCCTCACTTTCTCTCTACATGCAACCGAAAACACAACTCCAGATAGTGTTGGGGTTTCTCTGGGGGATTACTTCCTTATCATTCCTCTACACATGAGAGCAGCTAATAACACCTTTGCTGCCACCAAAGTCACCTGTCCCTTGGCTACCACGCTATCTCCCCCCAGCCTGCTAAAAGGGAAGCTCGCCCATTTTCACTAATGTGCGTATGTGATTCTGGGTTTTTCACACATTCCTAGAAGGTAGGAGTGTGTGGGTGTGAGGCGCACGTCAAGTGGACACTGGTATGTATGTATGTATGTATGTATTATGAAAAATTGTAGTCTCGTACGGCCAATAATTGGTGATAAATAACAGATCAGCTAGAAATGAAAGAACTCTGCAGAAAGGCAATAACCATAACCAAATCTCATCTTTTCATATGAAGTGCCCCCAAATCAGTCTGACCAAACAATGCCTTGAGGGAACAGTGGAGGGTAAAAGAAGCAAAGGCAGACAACACAAATAACGGTGCAGCAAAATCTATGAACTGTCAGAACTTGACTTATCTACCCTAATCAGGACAACGACACAAATATGAATATGCACTTGATGTAGACGAAAGATCTAGTGACTTGCTGCCGTATGAGAGAGAGCTTTTGTTACTGGAGAAATGGCAATATCATGCACAATTTTATGTGGGGTTTGCGCCTGAAACATGGCAACTTTTACCTTTCACCAATACATCAACATTTTTATGAGCTTTTAAGAGCATAATGTTCACCAACGTGTTGCCTGAGCAGGTTGAATGGAACGCCCTGATGTTGGGAAAATTCAAAATGCGGTATCATTATCAAAGACTGAGCGATGTGGCACTCTGCTGAAAGAGGGAAACAGTGTATTAATGGAGCTGGTCATATTAAAAATTGTCAAACTACTGACAGTACTTGACTACTGAAGTCTCTCTCTTGGTGGTATGGAGAAGTCTTCACACTTCTCCATACACCTGGCCAGTTCCGAAGAGCTTCCAGCTCCATCATCTTTCTTCAGGATGTCCACGTAGTTTGGGCGGGACGTCCTCGTGATCGATGCCCGTGTCTTGGTTCCCATAGGACCAGTCTGCTGGCTGGGAGCTCTCAATGTCTGTGGCAATGGCCGGCTAGTCTCATCCTCCTAGCTGTTACCTTCTTGCTGAGCCTCGGCAGTTGCACTTACAGGTCCTTATTGGTGATGTGGGTGTTCCGTTCCACATTCAGAACAGCTCGTAGCATTCTGGTGTAACACCCATCTAGTGACCCCTGCAGGGTGGGTATCTAGGTCCAGCTTTCACAGGCATACAGTCAAGTCTGCACAGTTAATAGACAGGTTTACGTGCGAAACACTGGTGGGAGTCATTTTGTCCCGCTGTTCTTAAGGTCACTTCCGGTGCCTTATTGTTGCCTATGTCAACGCTTGTACTGGACCGAGGTCCGAGCGCACAAAACGCACAAAACGCACGCCAGTTCGAAAATCCGACCACTAGGTGTCGGTCTGTGAACAGTTACACATCACACCACTCACTCCGTTCATAATTTAGCATAAATATTGATGAAATACAGTCAAAATCCGAATTGAAGTTACTCACCGAGTGGTCACATGTTCTTCTGGACCAATGGGCTGGCTGCTTCTTCTAGTTATTCCAAAAGGAATGAGAAAATGGAATGAGTTGCACTGATTATTAAATCATGCATTTGTGGGTCACAGATCAGCACGAGAGAATTTGGGTGTGGAATAGCACACCGCAAGTTACCACCACAATTTTTAAATAACCCTGTAAGTGTGTGCTCCCACCAAATAGAAATGTTGAAAAAATAGCCAAATACACGGGTCTGCGTTGTGCTTTCAATTAGCTGCAGTGGTGCAGTAGGTTAGCCTGCTGCATCCAGCCCCATGCGGTCTTGTGTCTGTGATTTAGTCTCACAGCGCAAGCTGCAGTCGTGATATCAATCCTCCTCACTGACATAAGCATGCTGCAGGTATGCTTCCCCGATCTTTCTACTAACCCAGTCAATACAATGGAAAAATTGCGGTCGCAGCAACCAAAACAACTAAAAAACAACAGAAACAAAAAACAACAACAGTGTATTGATGTCCCATTTTTCTGATGAGCCGACAGAAACTTTATTATTATTTTTTTTTCAGTTTCTTTTTTATGGTTTCAGCACCATTTTTACATCTTTATTGTATAGGATTAGTTGGAAACTTGGTTGAAGAGGTCGGGAGAAGACATTGCAGACAAGCTGACAAGGGGGAGGAGAACTCTCAGCACAGTGCCATTACTATAAATGGGGGTGCGTTAGGTGCAGTGTCTTTAATCATTCTGCCAACGGCGCCCCTCCTTGACAGAAACGTTCTACTTGAGTCGTTTTCCAGAAAACTAAAACAATACTTTGACGGAACTACAATTTAAAATATTTCAAACAAAACTACATATATTGTCCTTTCTTCTGGAGGACCCCTCTTTGAGAGCGTCTGAGTTGCACACACCAACTGTCTGTCCCGGCTGGCCGCATCACCAGTTCAACAGAGGACATGCCCAGCGTGCGGTGCACACAGAAGCTGGTTACTATTGCTCTCCCAGGCCACGACACCAAGCGTTTAGGAGACATCAGCCAGCCGTGCTGCGTGGGCCGCTCCCCCCAAACGCACTATTCTGAAGGAGGCCTGGAACTCCTCAGGGCTGTCGCTGAAGGCCACAGCGCGGTGAAGGATTTGTGGGAGGACTGGGAGCCGTCCATGATATCTTGGCAGCATCAAATAAAAAAAGAAAGAAAGAAAGAAAGATTTCCATTTATATAGCGCTTTTCTACCACATAGTGGCACTCAAAGCGCTTTACAGAGACCTCTCAATCACACATTCACACACCAATGGCAGCTGCTGCCATACAAGACGCTCGCCACGACCCATTGCGAGCAATTTGGGTTCAGTGTCTTGCCCAAGGACACTTTGGCATGGAGACTGTCGGAGGCGGGATTCGAACCACCAACCTTTTGGTTTTCAACCCTCCAGTCACTAGAACGGCCGCACTACCAACCGAGCTACAAAAAAGTATCCATGCCCTGCAATCGACTAAAGTATAATACAAATTAAAAGTACTGCCTTTCAATTACAAGTTACTCATGAAAAATGATGATCACAGACATAATTCCAGTACCAAAATGTAAAAGTAAAATAACAGATCATGCGACTTGCTATGGGGTGCAATCGGTTTGACCTCTCCATCCAGCCCCATGTGCTCTTGTGCCTGTGGTTTAGTCTCACAGCGCGCACAGTTGTCGTGAGATTTTCAGTAAAAAACCATGTAAAAGTAAAAAGTAAACGATTTGAAATGTACTTTGTTAAAAAAGTAACTTTTACTTTTTACTCAATCAGTGGCTGTGTCGTGTGCCCTATATAGTGCACACAAAGTATCTTGTAATGCACCACGTAAAGTAGTGAGCATCGATGTATCCTACACGAAGCGATATGACCCATAGTGCATCGCGAGATTACCCCTCACAGTTTACATATCTGTGGTTATCAATTCAAACATTGGGCTTACTTGTTTTGTTTGCCAGCGAACATGCTCTTCATGATAACTCATCTGAATAACCACATCAGTGAGCTAAGCTAGTTGCCAACAGGTTGATACGTCAATATTATGTTAGCAATATCATGCACCATTTTCAGGATATAGCTAGCCTGCTGCTGTCCCTTTTAACTGGGGAAGCTTCACATTACATTTCCTCAATTTTATCAAACTTGAATGTTTACACACTTGACTGATATAGTAGGTGCACTAATAAGCAGGACTTTTTTTTTTATGTTTATTTTCTCGAGGTTGGGCAGAACAGGAGGAAGTAGAATCGGTCAGATGAAGTGTGATAGTTATTTATTGCACCTTTTGTTTAAAAGACACAATAAAACCAACAGGCTGGATTTTTTTTTTACAAACTACTGATGGCATACATTTCGTAACAACACATCCCCCTAGTAGGTGCACTGAGTAACAACTCTCAAAACTGACAAGGTATGAAGTTCCACCTACGGAGGCAACATTAACTACAGACGAGGGAATTTCATCCCTATCAGTAGAGTATGAAGCAGACCCTTTTAAAGACTTGTCGCATCCCAAGAACGATTGATGCCCATGGCAGCTAGCGATGGTTCCTGACATGTTGACCGATGGAGGAGCCTGCTGCCAGTCCTTTTTCCTCGCTGCTGGCATTCATCAAACTTCCAGAGCTGCAGGCTCTGCAACAGTAGCTGATGATCAAATTGGACCAGGCAAAGAGATGCTGTTGGAGAACATGATTGATTCTCTTTACTCCAACCATTCCAACTAGAGCTAAAATCGTCCATTTCCCCACCCAAATTACAATTTTATATTTGATTTTGATTATTATTATTTTTTTAAAAATGAATGCCCCCTTCTATGTGTTTTCTAACCTGCAATGACCATACATTCCCCGCAGGGGTTGCTGTTTTATACTCTCGATTTGACGTGCTTACATTTGTCGATAAATAACAAAGCATACATGAATAATAATTGTCCATTTCGATCATCGTAGTGTAATACTGTAGGCCTCTCCATTTTGCGTTGATATGCCTAAATAATGGCAAGATTTTTATCAAGTCTCTTCATCTTTCTTGGATGCAAAATGGATGCAGAATGGACAAAAACAAAATATAAAAAACAAGCATTCGGTAAAAGATAAATTGATAACTTCATCAAAATCAACATTTCTCTCTTCTTAAAATAGATGAATGCAATGCAACAATGTAGATGTATTGTGAATGCAACTTTTAACTCGCTAGCGATCTCTTCGCTGGAGGGAGAACAGAGGAATGTTGTCTGCATACAGCGCTGTTATGACACAAATCCTCCGTGACAAAATGCACGGTTAAACTCATATGGCTCCATTGTTCGGCTTGACCATATAACGGTCGTTGCAGAATATAGCGGGACATTCGGAGACAATGCTGTGATTCGTTCTTGAGTAGCGTTATAAAGACATGGCAAAACGTTTGCAAAGTATTTTGCCGCTCGGTGGCTAGTATTGCACAACAAGCGTCTTCCTGATATGGAAAGCTACAGCCTCTTTAAACTTTATTCGTTTTTCGTCTGATTGCAGCAACAGACCGCGGGAAACATTGCTGCTAGTAGCCGCTAGCATAACATGGCATCCATGTTCCGGGGATGTTTGTATTCCAGATTAGTTGGGGTTCTACCCTTTACCGCCATGGCAACGGAACACAATTTCGGGGAAGTGTAACCTAGTAGTAGTTTCAAAGCCGAACCGATTCCACACAACAGATTTAGTGCCTTTTCGCTCTGCCTGCAGAGACCGACAAGCCAAAATAACTTTGTGTGCGTGAAGAAGGGGGGCGTGTCCGAGGCTAAAAACACTATGGCCTTCCATAAATACGCTGGGTGACGGGAAAAAATCGATTTCACTGTAATTTTCATCGTCTGAACAAATAAATCATCTGCTGGTATTCTGATTCAGGGGTAGCACAGACTTATTTTCCATCATTCAAAAAGAATATTGGAATTAGTTTGTTCTTGTTTGTGGGATACTGTGGTGGAAAAAAGAGATTCTTCTTAGTTGGTGCAGTGTGCACACATGCGCCAAATGTATTATAGTACAAATTTTCGATTGAATATTTGGAAATTAATCGATTAAATGTTTTCGATCGGTTAATCGAATATCGATTTAATCGTTGACATCCCTAGCCGCCCCTGAGTTGAAATGAGTTTGACACCACTGTCCTAGAATAAGCCTTTAGCAGTCGGGTCAATCACTGCCTTTGCAACATCATGGTGCTTCCCAGCCATTAAATATGCATCACATATTGGCACAGAAGCCGTATCATCCTCTGGAGTGAGGGTGGACACTGCCAAAGGCCGGCAGTAGAATGCTCTGAGGAATGGATGTGTTAAAAATCCCCATTAGGCTAGTGATTATACAAAGGTATCAATATAGGTATAGTTAGTAAAATATTAATGGTTCAGTCCGCCAGGTAATGGTCTGGTCCATTAAGTTATGACTACTTCCGTTTGCGCCACTTGCATCAGCGCTGGTTCTGTTCCGAATGAAGTGTGCGTCTTTGAGAGAATTACCACATGTCTACGGAATAAACCACTGCAACAATGACAAGTCAAGTCTGTTAATGCATGTTTGGATGGAGTGCCACCTGGTTACAGTCAAGCCAGTTTTAATATGGTCCTATCGAGCCGAATAACTCCACCCACATCACATGCATCAAGACAGAAACCAGAGGTGTAAGCACCAAGTCCCGCACCACTTACAGCCTTATGAGGTAGACCTGCCAAGGTCATTGCTGTTATCGGACATGTACAGTGAACAATACGAATCCAGTGGACGAGCCGACGCCGCCCCGACTGGAAAGCGTTGCACTACATTGTCCAACCAATCAGAGACATTTACAGCGACAGCCCAATACCCACCCAGCCCACAGCAGTGGGACAAGGAGGGGCACTGGATCGAGGCAAGCCGTCGGGACAGGGTAGATGCCATTGCTCAGTACGAAGTGCTTGACGAGATGAGTCAGGTATCACAACTGTCACCACATCAGGGAGCGCCAGATGGGGCGGCGCTTCATGCAGCAAGACTCTGGCGAGTCTCAGGGCGGACACATAGCCCAATGGCACCTCAACCATCACTGGCAGTGGCCCTGCAGCAGCTCCGACGGGCCTCTACCGGCAGATGGCTCTGCCAGCGATGCAGTCGACGCTTCTCCCTCCAACGGGGCTCCACCAGCCGCTGCTGCGACCAGCTACAGCACCAGGGACGGCTCTCCATGAGCTGCTGCACCACACAACAAGCTTGCCAG
>OMKY01257476.1:0-11051 GCA_900302395.1 Bregmaceros cantori
ATAGAGGGAAGCAGAGAGAGAGGGAGGGAGAGGGAGAGAAGGGAGAGAGAGAAGAGGGGGGGTAGAGAGGGAAGGGAGAGAAGGGAGGGGAGAAAAGGGAGAGAGAGAGAAGGGAGAGGGAAAGAGAGGGAGAGAGAGAGGGAGGGAGAGAGTGAGGGGGAGGGGGAGAGTGAGGGGAGGGGAGAGAGAGGGAGGGGGAGAGAGAGAGAGAAGCGGAGAGAGGAATCGAGGGAGAGAGAGGGAAGCGTGGGACTCCCCACCAGAAACTGATTCCGACCCGGTGGACTCCGAGTCAACCGATACTGAGATGAGTACCTCGTCCGAGGACGAGTCAATGGACTTGATTTAGATAGTTGTTGTTATTGTGTACCCACAGCCCCTAAAGGGTCATTCATATTAATTAAACTGAAACTTTTATTGTTTTCTGGTCGAAATAAGGGGTTATTAAAACCTCCCTTGTTTGTCCTCTCTGGGTCATTCCAATTAGATTTCCATAACCCGTGACAGGAACAAAATAAAACCGGTATTAACCGGTTAACATTATTTTAAAATAAATGTTCCTGTTCCAGAACATTAAAAAATAATGTTTCCGGTTTTGTTTCTGTTCCCTGGAAAATACAAAAAGTTCCAGATTTACGTTTTTGTTCCTTGAACCAGTTCAAAGCCCTGGTTAAGAGTTATGAAAAAGTATCCATGGTATGGGTAAGCACTTGTTAGAATAGAATTCGATGTGATAGAATTCCCAAGCTGTGCAAGCAGTAGCAGTAGTTAGCAGCAGGGTTTTGAACCGGTTCAAGGAACGAAAACTGAAAACGAACAGAATTTTGTGAGGAGCGGAAACGGAAACGAAAAGAGATTTCTTCAACTGTTCTGGAACAGAAACGGAACATTATGAAATCCACAAAACCGGTTAAAAACGTTTTTTTTTCCATTGTCTATAAGTTTGAACATATCCTATGTCTGGGAGACTATTTTCGGTTGTGCATCCACCCAACTTTCACTGTCAGTGGTCAATCCCCATGCATCTGGGGCTCCATCTTGTGGACAGACGAGGAAGCGAATGTAATGGCGTTAATACAGTTACACTGAAGTTTGAAAGTCCACCAAATATATATTGTATGAATTATATCTAAACGTAACATTGCACAATATGTGGAACTCTAAGAACAAACAAAATGTGTGCGTTCCGAACCGGTTCAGGACCGATATTTTGGTGGTGGAACCGTTCCGAGAATGAAAACGTTAAACATAGGCCTGTCTGAACCGTTCAGAAAATAATTCCGTTTTCAAGCCCTGATTGCATGTGCAGGTGAAAAGTTATTAGAATGTCCTCTAAACTGAAGAACTGAGCAGGCTGGGAACTTGCTGTTTGTTGAAGAGAAGAAGAAAATAAATATCCCTGATAGATAGCAGCACAACATTTTCTATGGGCTGTCAAAGTTAACCTTGTTGGGCGGACAGAGAATGTATGGAATGTTCCGGCCTTGAGATGAAGTGAACATTGAACCTTTCACAGACAATTCTGTGGCACCTGTACAGACGCAAGTCTTGCATCACATTAAGGATGTCTGAAAGAAATGTATGAAAAAAATAACCCATTTTAAGAAGAGTGAATGGAACGAGGAACCTGTGTCAAGTAATTATAAAGTCATCTTTCATAGTGCTGTTAGTATTTAAAAAAGTAATACAGTGGACTACAGACACAGACACAGAGAGTCGTGAGTTCGCTGCCCCTCACCGACAGCTTTGCCATCTGATCTCCTCCCCATTTCTCCACCCTTTTCCAGCTAATCCCCGATGAAGTAGAACGTGGTCCGAGTTAGCCTGGCAAGCCAGAACCAACTATTATACGAACATTGAGTTGAGCGGATCGAACCAATCAGATCATCGGTTGCTTGACCACCGGCCAATCAGAGCCACGTTGAGGCGGCTCTCTCTGCGAGACGAGATATGGGCGGAGTTTGGTACGTTACGTGACCAAGAAGCGCCGTCGTCACTTCACTTCGATTTTTTAAAAATCTAAGTCTAAAAAAAAAAAAAAATCTACTGTGTGCGATTTGTAGACAATTTGTTTGTTCTGGCTTGTCAGGCTAGGTCTGAATGGGCCGCAAAAAAATAAAAAAATTATCAAATAAAAATACTGAGGAATTGTAGCCATATTGGGTAGTTTTGGTATTTTTCAAGCCTGCAGCCATAGCTCATTTATTACAAAGAACAAACACCATAAAACCGAGTTCCTTAACTTATTAGAAGTTCAATCGCAGGCGTGTGCTCCCTTGTGTCGAACAAATGAAAAGATTGAGCTACCTTGGTGTCTCTCTTTAACATTTTAAAAACATTTATATATACTGAAATTAATACCAATACCGATGTGAACTGCAATATGAATTTATTTCCGTAACACCCAGCTGTTTTATGACGAATGTTGAAAAACAAAAAATATCTAATCCACCGAGCCCGAGTGAGGTTCTGCTCTAATTGTGACGCGTGTGCAATCATTGTGGTCCGTGGTGCAAATATGTATTTGTATGGAAAATCAATAAGTAGCGTCTCCTCTTAATGAAAATGTATGGACTGGAGCTGTGGTGCAGTGCGTCAGGAAGACAGATAGCAAATTGTGCCAGCGCGTCTGTTTGTTGGTGTGTTTGCACACCATTATCTGAAATGCCAATCGATCTGTTGATCTTCCTCAGTGGATCGATTTGTTGTTTTGACTGAAGATGCTCGTATGATGGCAGAATCCAACTCAATAGATTTTACAAATATACTTTTTTTTTTTAACCAAATATCGACATTTCCGATAGCGGTCGGATAACCGATATCAACTCATATTTACGTCCATGGCTTGGAAACTAAATTAGTTTTATATTTAACGTCTTCGTTCTCGGAACGGTTACACCACCAAAATATTGGTCCTGAACCGGTTCGGGAACACAAACATTTTGTTCATTCTTAAAGTTCCTTATATTGTGCAATGTTAAGTTTAGATATACCTTTTATACAAAATATATTTGGTGGACTTTCAAACTCGGAAGTAATTGTATTAACGCTATTACATTCGCCTCCTCGTCTGTCCACAAGATGGAGCCCCAGATGCATGGGGCTTGACGACTGACAGTGAAAGTGGAAGAAAATGGTCTCCAAGACATACGATATGCTCTAATATATAGAGAACAGAAAAAAATATGTTTTTAAACAGTTTTGTGGATTTCATAATGTTCCGTTTCTGTTCCGGAACAGTTAAATACATCTTTTTTTTTCGTTTCCGTTTCCGCTCCTCGTAAAATTCTGCTCGTTTTTCGTTTTTGCTCCTTGAACCGATCCAGAACCCAGTTTACGTCACATCAAAACTTATTTGAGCAAACATAATTTGAATAGTTGAATTAATATCTTTATATGAGAATGCAGCGCCAAATGCATACAATAGGGCTGTTGTAGGGTGATGTCACGGCTTTGGGGCAGCAGACAATGGTATCATCACAGTCAGACGAAAAGGCAGAGAACGATATTTGCATAACATTGTCCGTTTAAAAGTCTTCTATTATTGATTTATCCAAAGCAATATACTATCAATCGCCAGCAGATGGCAGCCTAACTACATTGTATTTGCCCCTATATGATGGATGTGAAGTGGTAAGGTATACCAGTTAACAGCATGTATACTTCACCGTGCATGGTACGCACGTGTTCCGTTTGTCATTTCCAACTACAAATTTCATCCGGATCCATGCTACAACTTTTTCAGTTATCCTGCTGACAGACAAACCAACGTGACCGAAAACATAACCTGCTCGGCGCAAGTTGACAAGTACAACATACAAGGATCATGATCATTTATTATATAAATAAATAAATAAATACATAAATAAATAATATATAAAACAGTGAATGCATAATAACTGTGCCCCAATTCAAAATGTTTCATTATCCCAAAATATTTCATTAGGATGAAGTAGACTTGTATCTAGGCTATATCAGTAAGATTAGTAACACTGCTGCTCCTGATCTGTATGGTGGTTTACTAAATGGATTGTTCTTTGGTAGGACGCCTGAACTTTCAAAGTGCTGAGTAGTAAGTCAGTAGATAGCGATGGAGGAACAAGAACCGGAACTCTGAGTGGACGTCGATAATGTCAGCTTTGCAAATGAGAAGGTAACGGAGGATGACGAATACGAGACTGTTTCTAATACTCTGTGGTTGGAAATGTTGCTCGGACTACGATTGCAGAGGGTTGTCAGAACGGCAGAGATCATCATCATCAGTGCCCAGAGATGCAGACTCGAGTCAAAACACTCGACTCGCGAGTCACCAAAAACAGGACTCGAGATTTGACTCAGATTCAGGCCCTAAAGACTCGGACTCGACTGGGGAATCTAGGTCAATAACTCTCGACGAGTATTTGACAAGAAGAAGAAGGAGAAGAAGAAGAAGAAGAAGGTTGAACACTGCTCACCTACCTCAGCCCATCATGGCGGCCACCAGCGCAGGTTCTCCAGCAACAGGCTGGCTTTTAGAGCTACATCTTTAAAAATGACTCGAGACTCGACTCAGACACGTACCCTAGAGACTCGGACTTCGCCCCTAAAGAGTTGGACTCGACCCCTAAAGATTCAGACTCAACCCCTAAAGACTCGGGACTCGTGTCTCTCTGCCCCCCGAGCTCCCATTCAGTGGGAGCTGGGCGTGGTGAGGAACTGGGCCAAAAACATAGTAGTGGACCGCCTCCCCCATCCTGTACACCACCTTTTCTCCCCCCCACCTTCGCTTGGGAAGCTGCTACAAAGCCCTTTGTACTGAAACCTCTAGATTGAGAAACAGTTTCTTCCCACGCAGTGATGCTACTGAACATACGGGGTAGCCCTGCTTGATATGTTGACATGTTACATGTGCTGATTCTATGCCAATACCACTTTACAACTTATGTGTCTTCTTCTTCTTGAACTGACTTTTTGTTGCTCATTACCTGAATATGAGAGAGTTGTTTTATGCCCAACTAAAATTTCATGTGTGGTACTGCTGTAATGTATATGCAATATGGATTATAAGTTACTTTCTATTTTTACTTGCGTAAATTAGAGGTGAAAAAATACTTTCTACTGAGATGTCAGCAATTTAATTCGCTACTTGTTACATTAACTTGACCTTTAGCGACTCCAGTTGGGAACTGTTGGCGTGATATCGCTCTCCCTCTCTCGGGCGCTCTCTCCCTCACTCTCGGTATCCATCCATCTATCTATCTATCTATCTATCTATATCTATCTAGGAGGATATGAAAAGTGGGGGTTACTCCACATTTTTTTGTGGAGTATTTTGTTTTACTTTTACTTGAGTAACTATTTGGATGACTACTTTTCCCTTTAACATAAGTAATATTTTGCTGAGGCAACAATACTTTTAATTAAGTACGTCTTTTGGCTACTCTGCCCATGCCTGTAGAAATGTAGCAGATAGATAATTAAAGGCAGGCTAACCACTCAACAATGAGCTACGCAGACGGAATACACGCGCATGACAGTTTTTCTTTTCACCCACTACAAGGCAAGGGCGGATGGAGCAAATTTGTAGCAATTACAGAGCAATTAGGTACAATTCAGTCGAGCGGATCATATTAGCAAACTTTTACGACCACATCCAGCAGTTCAATTATACACTGCACACTTCATGTTCATCTCTATTTTGATGTGCATTTAACTCTGGGCTTGGTGTGAGCTCATCGCTCAGTAACAACAAGAAAGGGTGTGTCGAGGTGTGGCTGTCTGATGTAGAATTTGAACTGAATGGACGGCACGGTGGTGCAGTGGTTAGCATTGCTGCCTCACAGCTAAAAGGTCCTGGGTTCGAATCCCAACCCGGACAGGTCCTTACTTTGTTGAGTTTACATGTTCTCCCCGTGTCTGTGTGGGTTTCCTCCGGGCACTCCAGTTTCCCCCACCACCAAAAACTTGTTCCAGTTGACCTGCTCCAGTCAGTGCCCCTGGCCAAGGTTCTGGCTCAGAATCTGGAGTTGGCCCCCGGGCGCTGCGCCGCGGCTGCCCACTGCTCCTCAGGGATGGATTACATGCGGAGGAAGAATTTCACTGTACATGTGTGTGTGACTAAATAAAGTTTCTTATCTTATCTTAGAATTTCCCTTCCATTACACTGATGTCATTTTCTAGCCTGGCAAGCTTCGTATCGTCTATGCACCGCATACGACTAGGCGGTTCTGTGGGTCTGGACTAACCAGGTAGGCAAATCTGATTGTGGCCTTGTTCGAATCGAGACGTGGGCCTCCATGCCACTTGTCACGCCTACTGCACTGTGATTGGATAACTTCATTTGATTGACACTTTTTCCAAGCCTGCTTAATCCAGACCAAACTAGAAGCACTCAGAGATTGCCAACCTGCGCCATAGTGGTACAAAACATAGTACTGTTAGTGCTAGCAGTATGTGTGGCAACCCATTATCAATGCAAGTGTTTGTAGAGAAGGGCGATTGTGATTGACGCCACCGGCGAACATGCCAACTGCATTTCCCAGCATCCACTGCGACCCGGAAGTCTGTTCACGTGACCGCGGTAAGCACCCAGCGATCTATCGGTAAATTAGTGATTACAGAAATGCACTAAAATAAAGGTAGTGGCACCCCACTGGTGGCAGGTGATACCTTCTCCCTTTGTTCTATTGATGCCTGCCAGACTGGGGGGTGGGGGTCACACGCCCCCCCTCCTTTGATTGGCTGGCCACGTTCCGTCACCCCCTCTGAGTTTGACCAATTGGCGACTAGTAAAAGTGGCCAAGGAAGGCTAGATTCTGGACCTACATTTCAGCGAGTCCTGAAACCTGGCCTGGCCGATTTGACCTTGTGGAGAAGCGATTTCCGGGGTGGATGTGCATGTGAACTGTGCCGTGCTGGCCTTAAGTAAGCCAGTGGAAAAGGGGCTTAACTGACTCCGCCACAGAGCCAGCACACAGGAAGTCCTCTTCATCTCTGCTATTTTGCTGGAAAAGTCCAGAGAACTTGTGTTGAAATATGAGCAGCTGCAACCCATTTGGGAGAACACCTCTATAGAACCTGCACCCCTTGCCCTGCCCCCCACCCCCTCTTCAGCACCAGTGTTCATTAGGCTAATGAGGCAATTGGTTGTGAAACGGCCTAGCCCCCCTGCTAGCTAGTGAGCTCCCCTGCTAGCTAGCTAACCCCCCGCTAGCTAGTGCAGCAATTAGACGCAGCGTGTGTGGGGTGGCGATGAAAGCCCTTGTCTTTCTCAACCCACATACATATTCCTCTCCGGGTTCAACAGGGTCATCTCTGATCTACATTACCTTTAACAATGGACACAAACCTGAATAGTGTTTTTAGAGGTGCACCAATCCGATCCACAGATCGGTGATCGGAGGACGATCAGACTTTTTTCCAAGGATCGGGACTTGTGAGTTTGTCCAAATGACTGTTTATTTACTTTGACTATTATTGAAATTGACAATTGTGCCAAATAGTTTGGGTACTACCAATTTTGCAGGATCAGAACTCTGTATCGGGACTCGGTATCTGGGATCAGGACTCGGTATAGCCACTCGGTACTGGAGATCGGGATCGGCCAATAGTTAAAATCAAAGGATCGGGATCAAATCCGGAGCAAAAAACGTGACCTGTGCACCTTCAATTGAAATGGAACACATTACTAATAGTGTGTACAGTAATATTTTGTTGCTTTTCCTTCCCGTTAATGTTTTTTTTTCATCAATTATATCCAGCCTGCAACTTGTCCATTCTTGGATGTTATCTTCCCATCACTTTCTCTGACTTCCTTTCTTCCTTCCACCTGGCACTGTGCCTTGAAGGATTCTTTTTATTTGTATATTATTGTTTTATTTATATTCATAGATCGATAATTACATTTGTAGATTAATTTATAATCGATTAGTCAGCCATTGAGAAGACCAGTCGTTGCGTCGGTAGTGTGGGCTATCTTCCTAACCGCGCACCGTCTCTGTTTATGATGGCTAACGGGCAGCTGGCTTAATCCTCAATGGTGAGCAAGATGACCTTGGCAAGGTCAATCACAAGATTGTGCTCTCTCTCTCTCCCTCCAGTCCACACTCCCCCCACTCAGACAGTCAGACAGATAGTCCTTATTGGTGCATCCACACTAGAAAATTAGCTTAGACAGCTCGCTAGGGAAAGACTTCCCCAATTCTCTTTTTCACACTTCTGTGTTTTCACACTCCTGTAGGCAGGAATATGCTATTAGGGACGAGCGATTAAGTCACTTATGTTCGAGTCCGCTTCCAAACGCATCACACTGGTTGCAGAGGAGCTCATTATACGTAGTAGGAGTGGCCTGAGATGTCAACAGCCGCTCCCAGTTCGCATGTCGACCCCGGTGCGGCTGCAAGTTGGTGCCTCCGAGATAATGCGGCCACCCCATTGGTTCTACAAGCAGCGCTGTGAGGCGTCTCTCTCGGACGCACCAACTTGGTGCGAAGGAAAGACAACTTTACTATTACCGGATACTCATTTGCCTCATCCCGTCGGGAATGCAGTCGATGGTCAGGTCCAGCAGTATACATACATCCACGGTTAAGGGGTATTACTTACCACTTCACTTCCACTATATATAGGGGCAAAAACAATGGACATAGTTAGTAGTTAGGCTGCCATCTGCTGGCAATATGCTGGCATATTACCATGGATAGTTCAATAATAGATGACTTTTAAACGGATGATGTTATGCTAATATCACTCTCTGCCTGTTCGTCTGACCGCCCACATTTGGCCGACAAGTAGACCAGTAGCTCAGTCGAATAGGCAGGGCTTTGGAAAGCATGCATATGCCTCAATGGTGCGGTGAGTTGGTGGTTCGAATCTCGCCACCGACGTATTTCCCGCATGTCTGCCCCCCCATCTTCATCTGTTTCCGCTAACGCTAATAAATAAAGCTTGGAAAAAGCAGCCTGAATGGGCTGAAAAAAAAACACGAGACAATCTGGCAGACAATCTGATTTGTCTGCCAGGTGGATCCAGACCCACCGGAACATCTCGTCGTGTGTGATGTGTGGACCATGCGTTGGTTCTGGCTTGCAAGGCTTGCCAGCAAGGAGCTCTCCCTCTCTCCCCATCTCTCTCTCTCTCTCTCCCTCTCTCCCCCTCTCTTTCTCTCTCTCTCTCTCTCCCTCTCTCTCTCTCTCCCCCTCTCTCTCTTTTCCTCTCCCTCCCTCCCTCTCGTCTCTCTCTCTCTCTTCTTCTTTCCCCCTCTCTCCCCCCTTCCCTCCCCCCCCCTCTCTCTCTCTCTCTCTCCCCCACCCCCCCCCCCCCCTCTCTCTCTCTCTCTCTGAGCTCCCCCTGAATTAAAGCATGTAGCCTTCAAATGACAGGCATGGAAGAAAGGTTTAATCTGACATAATAAGACCCATCACCACATTGTATATCCTAGCCGGCTGAGCCCGGTGCCGCTGCATGTGCAGCTTATAGTATACACCAGCATGATGGCAGCCTTGATGAACATGTCTCTGGGCTTTGAGAATCAGCTGAAATGGAATCTTTAACATTTTCTGACCTGTTTTGTTTCATAAAATGCAATTTAGTTTGCTCAGCCGAGGCACCCGCATCACTAACCCTGTCAATGGTACCCTGGCAGCGTCTTCATGAAACCTACTACTCTACGAAAGGCGTTCCCACAAGCGCGCACATGCGCAGATGCAACGACTGTGATTTGTTCATATAATTTGATTGACAGTTTTTTTGTTTTTTTTAAAGTTATTTTTTCCGGCGTCAGCGCCGTTTTTTTCATCTTTATTGGATAGGATTAGTCGGAAACTGGGTTGAAGAGATCGGAGGTGGACATTGCAGACAAGTCGCCGAGCGCAGTCGAACTCGCGACACTGCGGACACTGCGCACATGAATGGGGTCACGCTAGGTGCGACCCCGATTGACGCTTTTTTTTTTTGTTACAATTTTTTTAAGCCCGCTTAATCCAGACCAAATTATTGTTCTAGTCGCATGCTACGCATGGACAAATATTTCCATCTTCTAGAAAACGTGGCACAGCCCACTAAATGGGGTTAAAATCATGAAGAGATTAGGCCCCACCACTTTCCCTCATCCGTCATATCACCCCTCCTTATTCCCCAATGCCCTCCATTACACTCCCATTCAGCCAGGCTCACCCAGCTTCCAACATAAGCTGCAAGTTGCCACGTCACACCAGACCAGATTTCCAGCAGGCGGGGGTTTGTATGTCACCCTGCACACCCCAGAGAAGTGTGTAGGGAAGTAGAGGGAGGGATTAGGCTCTTGCTATATTGCTGTATGGCTAGCTGGAGTCAAGGTACTGCTATATGATTATGTGTCCCCGTTAGAGATGGCAAAAGTACCCACATTTCTTACTTGAGTAAGAGTAAAATACAAAAAACAACTCGAGTACGACGACAAAGTACTGATCCAAATGTCTACTCAAGTAGAGTTAAAAGTACAGGCTCAGAAACGCACTCAAAAAGTATTTTTGAAAGTCAAAAGCACAGGCTCTAAAACGTACTCAGAAGTATTTTAAAAGTATAAAGACAGTCAAAGTAAAAAAGGGAAATTGTATGTAAATTGTACTTTTTCAATGCCAGTTTTACAATGTTGAATGTTTGAATAAATTGTTAAAAACCTAGCTTAACTTACTTCACTATTAAACAAATAGACAATTGTTGACCGCCCCCTACTGGCTAATTCACACTATACATATCGCTGCCAGCCACCATCGGTGTGCAAAAAAGTAACGAGCCTGTTTTGGGATATTATATTTTTGTTAAAAATCTACTCAGTACAAGTAAAAAGTCATCACAGTACTTCTAAAAGTACAGATGCACTTAAGATAAAAACTAAAGTACAATAATTCGGTATTTGTAATTCGTTACTTGCCATCTCTGGTCCCCGTTACCATTACCGGTACCCCCGCTAAAATATTTTGACATTGTAATGGCAACTCAGATGCTTACTGCTACACCCCAGAGCAAGTGTATGCCTGGTGGCAAGCAATGTATGTATCGACCTGGCTAAGATCGGGGGGGGGGGGGGGCAC
>OMKY01257526.1:2875-14608 GCA_900302395.1 Bregmaceros cantori
GGGGTCAGAAGCGCCATTTTTTATTTCTTTATTCAGAGAGATAGTGAGAGGATTAAATCAGAAACTGGGATGAATAGTCGGGGGGGAGACATTGCAGAAAAGCCAGAGAGGGGATTAGATCCCGCGGCGCTGCTCGGCTTGTGGCCTGGGGAACACGCTCTCTAACCACGCCAAAATCCTTATCTGCTCCAATGAAGCAAATCTTTTGAATCTCATTTTTATACATTTTTGAGGTCCAGGGAGCCACTATGGGAGCTGCTGTCTTAAAATCCAATATCCAGCATCCTTGGTGAGTTCAGATATGAAGGAGGCACAAGGTTGAACAGGTTACAACAGAGGTTTATTGAAACCTGTCTTGGTCGCACACATGCAGGTATTGGTCCACTGCAAAATTCTGAACGCTTCTAAATTGCACCCCGGGGTGTCTTTGTCTAAAATACTATGAATCATTTGGACTAATTGGAAGGAAGTGATTGCACCAGAAAGACTGATCACCCCCTGGGACCTAACAGAACGGCGGAGGACGGATGGTTTTTCTGGTCAAAAGATGCCGTTATGTAACCACTGACGATGCACTCACATTGATTTCAGACTCCGGATTTTGATGCTTTTGTTCACAAAAACTGACATAGGAACTAAGCTTACAGCCTTTAACCAAGATGTTGTGGGGTCATTTCATCCATGCCCGTGCCTAAACCCTGGGGTATTAACAGCCTTGATGGACGGGGGGATTGGGAGCTGGAGCCTTTGCATTCTGTGTAGCCTCTTGATCTCTCTCTGGCTCTAGTCGTGAAGGGTGTTGCTTTTGCTGGATGACCCGGGGGGAATCTTAAAACGAAATAAACAGTGTCTGTCAGGATGTCCTGTCTAGAAATGCCCACATTTCACGTTATCAGAACCAATGTCATGTTTCACACGTTGCAAGCTTTACCACATTATGGCCTAGAAACATGACCTATAAAACAGTGTTACGTAATGCATAATTGTACGCAGGGGCGTCAATAAGGGCAGCTGGGTGGGGGGCGCGTGGGAAAAAAAATATTAGTCAGTTAATAAGCAAAAAATTCCAATGGAGACCCCCGATCCATTTTTTCCTCAAAATCCGTTCCGGGTTTTCCAGCATACCGCACACCTCATCCAGTTTTTACTGCGTGTTTGTCTACTATCTGGTCTTGACCACCGTGAGCATTTCTGACAGACCTTACACACAGAGCACAGTGAGGCGCCATTGGTGGGGGTCTCGTCCAGGCCGTCATTTCAGCTAGAACCGCCCTAGCATGTACGTGACCAATGAGTGGAAAATACATTTGTACGTGTTAATTTCTATAGCACCGTCTTAACATGCTCTGCTCTTTAGCTATAGGCCATTGGATCCATCTAAGGCTTTAGTGAATACAGAGTGCTCATCCTATGGATGTATGGGCTAATAAGAAGCACACCAAGGGGCAATGCTACCATCTGGTAATGTGAGGTGAATTAAATGATGGATAGTCTACGGCAATGTGTGTGTGTGTGTATGTGTGTCATTGAGAAGATATTTGCAAAAGGCACCAGATTTCTAACACTTTTTTACTTCCAGTTTTTTGCGCTTTGCGAAAGTGTCAATCCTGTTTTGGGAAACGTATGAAGAAGAAATACTGATATTTGTGTTGTGAATTAGGGGCGAGCGATCACGTTCGAGTCCGCTTCCAAACGCATAGCATTGGTTGTGGAGTAGCTCATTATACATAGTAGGAGCCGCCTCGAATGTCAACAGCCGCTCCCAGCTCCCAGTTCGCATGTCGACCAAATATTTGACATAACTTGAATGGAACCTGAATGGAAATGTAGGGAACACACTCTCCTCCCGTCCGGGAATGCAGTCAATGGTCTTCTCGTCCAACAGCAGCCAAGCAAGACAGCGTTGTATGTTGTCGGATTGCGGTAACTTGGGGTTCCATTTGGGGAAACAAAAGAAATATAACTTGCGTGAAGCGCAATGATGCTCCCAGCCTTTAAAGCAGCTTTCGGCAGTACTTGCGCACCGTAAGCGTGCAGGAATGTAAACAATGCCACGTGTAGGAGGAAGTGCTACTGCTCACTCTGGCAGATTTTTGGAAGCGGTGTCACGTCACAATCTCATCCCTCATCTACTGAGCTGAAGTAAAACAGAAAAATAACTACTTATAAAGAGAAGATACTTGAGAAATATACTCAAGTACAGTATTTGTATTTGTACGGGCTGCGCAAGACGTGGGCGGAGTTTGTACGGGCTATGGGAGACGTGGGGGGAGTTTGGTTGTCATGCCTCCACGCCACTTGTCCCACCTGCTGCGCTGTGACTGGATAACACGATTTTATTGACACATTTTTTTTTTACGTTTTCCGACCCTGGTTTTACCAGACCCAATCCAAGCGATGTGCGATGCATGGACGATGCGTTGGTTCTGGCTCACCAGGCTAAGCCCTGTACCGGCGGTCCCGGCGCCTAGAGTGCGGACTAGTGGTGACAAACCACTACACTATCACCAATGCAATGCAAAGCACAATATATTAATATTGTGATGAAAGTTAAACTTGTCGCTTTGCACAATACCTTTAATCTGCTGGTGCTGCCGGTTGATGTGGATGAGGATGCGGGAGTAGCACGCAGCCATGACCAGCAGGGGCACCACATAGAGCGTGACGAAGTGGAACATGTTGTAGACCGTCTCCTGCCAGCGGTGCGGGAAGCTGCCGTGTGTCACACACTGGGTGAAATCCCGCCCCTCTGCCTTCACCGCTCCAAATATGAAGAGCTGGTCACAGGGTACACGAAGATAGGAATTTATCAGCGGCAGGAATCTACACTTGAATAGATACTGATTAGTTAACGCTTGGCTGGAAAGTACACGTATATATTGATGTATCAGTAAACATCCATGTCGGTAGGAATTCATTAGTGATGGTAGGAGCTTAGGAAGGTACACATAGAAATACGTTTATGTACGCTAGCTATATAGATACATAATTTATATTAGCCACTCTTCATTGGCCTTTTTGCGACACAAGCCCATTGTTTAGCTGTTCTTTGTTTTTGTTTGGACTTCCAATAAAAAAGAAATCTACAACATTTTATTGTGAGAAACGTAAACAATGTGTGTTCTATTTCCAAGCTTCATTGCTCGCATTACTGGCGTATTCCACTGGAGCTGCGCTTGAGCTCTACCAGCAGGGGGTGTTAGACCAATATAATGAGAGAAGCACATTCTTCAAGGGATTTTATTCTCTCTCCCTCCCTCTATCTCTCTCCCCCACTCCCTCTCTTCCAGTCCCGCAATTTATTTCCTCCTCTCTCTCGCTTCCTCTCTCCCTCACGTCAGACACATACAAGTTGTACATGCACACACAAACCTCCAAACATCTTGGATTGTTGGCAAATTAAATAATCAACATATACCGCATTTCCTATACTTTAGATTGCGAGCAGATCTGGAGAAATCACTGATACGAAGTGGTGTCAGTCACATTGCGGGTTTTTGAACAATTTTGTTCAGCCTTTATAGAAAATGGTGGGAACTTGCATGCTATTTCACACCCAAATGTTGTCGTACAGGTCGGTGTCCCACACAGTCACGATATAGTAATTTGTGAAACCCATTACAATTAATCTTATTATTAGCAGGGAAGGGGCGGATAAGGAGGAGACATGCGGCAAGGCTGTCGGTGAGGGAAAGCTCACCACGAATTTGACATGATTTTTAGTTCATTTATCAGCCTTCCTTTGAAAAGTGATAGCGCTGATCTACCGTGGGGGATAAATAGGCCTGTCACAATATTCAAATTTTTTTAGTAGGATTGACCTAATGTGGACCACTGCTTAATTTGGGACACCTACGTTTCAGAGGCTCTAGCTCCTCCCTAAACTAATAAATGTCAGTGAAACTATTGTGAGAACAAACTATGGTAACGTGTCTAACAGTACGTTCGACTGTTCAACACTACATTTCACTGTTCCGCCTTTGACAACTGAGTGTCCCATATTGAAAAGCTGCAAAAAAGGGGCCCACATTGATCTGAACAGTCAATCAGAGTGGGCTATTCATGGGGCTCCGAGCAACTAGCACGACATTCGTGGTGCTAACCTAAATTCCCATTCAATTGTATAAGCAAGTTGTACTGCCATACTTAAAACTAAACAGTTGTTGCGTCATATTAAACTGGAGGCAGAGTGCTGTGGTTGAAACTTGATTGATTATATCTAGGGTTAAAATTGGTATAATAGTTTTATAACACATGGCACGCTACATAATTCTGATAGTTTCTAGGTGGACTAAGTTATCAATGGGTCAAAGCAGTTGCAGGACAAGTTAAGTCACTCCGGCCGGTACAAGGATGCATTGCTGGATGTGACAGTTGTGCAGTATCTCTAGTGTATATTGTGTTTATGGGTATATTACGAGTAGACTATCATTATGGTGTGTATATTTCTAGTGTATAATGTGTACATGCTGTATGTGTAGAGTATCACAGGGTGTGCATCATCTCTAACGTATATTGTATATATGATGTATATTATGTATCACATGTTGTGCATTATCCCTTGCCTTGTTACATGTTGTGCATTTGTCTCTATGTCTAACACTGGTACCAAGAAAGAGTCCTAGTCTGTGATGCTGTATCATTGACAATGGCAATAAACTTCATTCTGATTCTGATTCTGATTGTGACATATCGCATCCGTGCAAGTTTCGCTACGAGAGAGCGATTCCCAGGATGAGTGGGTGTGGATCGACACAACACAGTGATCATGCCAGTGTTGTCATCCTGCGCTGAGTGGCGCAGAATTTTATTTTCGGCCCAATCTGTATCAGATCGGGCACGCACATTTTTCTGGCATGCTGGGAAAATGTGTGTGCGCATCGGCTAACTCGCCAGTGTTTTTGGGTCCGGTGAAATTGTTGGTTTGATGACATTCGCATGGCGAGTTTAAACCATTGGACGGAGGTGACACGAAGTCCCCTAACTCAGTGACAATATCATGAAAAAATAATCCTCACTTTCAGTTTGTGAGATGTGTTTCCCGCACTCCAGAGGCTTTGAGTAGCTGCAGGATATTTATGACAATACGAGAGGACATTATAATTCGCTATATAGGCTGCACGTCATTTTGTACGGGTGTCTGAATACTCCATGTTCCCTATATAGTGCACTGAGAAAGTAGTGAATATCGATCTACCCTAGACCAAGCAATCCCATAATCCAAGGCCTGCGTGCAAAAAGTGATAGGATATTAATGAAAAGTCACATTTAATTTAATATTTGGCAAGAGCAAATGTAATTTTTTTTTATTGAATGACCATACATGCTCAGTGTAATATTTATGAATGTCATATAAGAATCAATGAAAATATGCAAATGTAATATACAAAATTGTGTAAATATTCATGACCAAAGATCGACAGGCAAGGACATGGTTATGGGTCAGTAATGACGTAAATTGATGACGCTTGAAAACAAAATAATTATTTTTTTTTTAAGTTATTTTCTCCGGCGTCAGCGCAGTTTTTCCATCTTTATTGGATAGGATTAGTCGGAAACTGGGTTGACGACATCAGGGGTAGATATTACAGACAAGTCGACGAGCGTGGTCGAACTCGCGACACTGCGGACGCTGTGGTAGACACAGCGCCACTAACATGAATGGGGTCGCGTTAGGTGCAGTGTCCATAACCACTCGGCCAACGCGGACCCCACAAAATTATTTTTAAAACATTCCATTCTGAACGGTTCAGGCAGGCCTATGAAAGTGTACAGAAATAGTCTGCAATAATTTTTTAACCGGTTTTGTGGATTTCACAATGTTCTGTTTCTGTTCCGGAACAGTTGAAGAACTATTTTTTCATTTCCATTTCCATTTCTCGTAAAATTCCATAAAATTCTGTTCGTTTTCGGATTTCGTTTTCGTTCCTTGAACCGGTTCGAGCCCTGATACTGAGTGCATTATGTAGGGAGTAGAGAATATGGGCGGGGGGAGAGATATCAGACGCAGCCATTGACTACGTTCTGTGAAATCCTCCCATGACCACACAGAGCCCGCGCTGGGATATGAAGCCTGTAATCTGAGCATTGTGCATTTTCCGGTCTTGCTAGACTGACCCTAACTCTGGCTTCTCCTAAGAGCAGTGGCTCCGCTGAACACGGGCCCATGCGCTGAGCGGACAATGCGGAGAGCATACTGCTGCATACGGGGGTCGTGAAACATGATGACTCATCACATTTCTCTACAAACCACTCTCTCAAGGAATGGTTTCGTTGGGATGCCAAGGATCAATGACCACTATGACATCATCAACTGGGAAGAACGTAACACGGGTTGGAGTGGCATGATTCAGATGTTGGATAAAGTCACGGTCCCTGAAATGTTAAGAGATGGAGGGTAAAGCTAGGGCTGCAGCTATCGAATGATCTAAAAAGTATTCTGTCAGATTTTTACTTGATTACGTACAGTAAGTTGCAATAATAAACATTTCAAAACCCCTAAACACAATTTTTGTGAAAACCGAGTTAATTATATTGTGTGAATCTTGTCTAAATCTAGAATATGTAAATTAAATTAAGTCCCCGCAGCAGACATATATTTTCTGCATTGCACCTTAGTTTGTGGTAATTTGAAAAAACAAACAAAGGGGCAATTACTGGAGGCACAGATATGCACTTAAATACCTTGAATAGTCGTATCAGCCCGTAATGGAACTAGCCTGGTGAGCCAGAACCAGCGCACCATCCACACATCGTACATAGCTAGACGCTTGGATTGGGTCTGGTAAAACCAAGGTCGGAAAACATTAAAAAATTTCCCAGACCCAATACAAACGTCTAGCGATGTGCGATGTGTGGATGATGCTTTGGTTCTGGCTCGCCAGGCTATGATGGAACCATGGCCAGGGAGCTCATAATAATAATACATAGGTTTTACATAGCGCTTTTCAAGACACTCAAAGACGCTTGACAGATTTCAAACTAAGGAACAAACTAAAACAGAAAAATCTAAGCCAAAAGAAAAGAGGGACAGGGGTATGCAGGTTATTTGTTATCAAAGGTGGCCTTGAACAGGTGGGTTTTATGTGGCTTTTGAAAGATGGGAGTGAGTCGGAGTTGCGGATGGCAAGTGGCAGGGAGTTCCAGAGGGTTGGGGCGGCAATGGCAAATGCTCTGTCCCCCAGGGATTGGTACTCATGGACTGGATGAGTGGGATGAGACGACCTAGTGCTAACCACACGAAGCAAGGTTGTCCTTGCCCAATGCAGCAGTTAGCAGCTAGTCTCTGACGCAGCACGCACCGGGGTTCGAATCCCGGCGCCGCTGTCACGTTCCTACCTCTGTTACACTCGGAAGGCAGACGTCGAAGTTCGTGCCCACCGCAACCGTTTCCCAGAGGGCTGTGGCACAGCAGCCGTTGTGAGCCATGGGGTAAAACAAATAACTTTTTTACATTAGTGCATACGGTCAATTTACACCTGTATGGTTTTCTGTCAACTGTCCCATGATGACTCCAGTAGAATATTCTGGCTGTACAAATAAAATAAGTCTAGTTGAGTTGAACAACAATGGCGTGACTCGTTCACATCCAGTTCTTGTGCGCAGAAGCAATACCAGCGATTACAACTGGAAATCCTGGGGGCAGTATAGAGGCTGAAGTTTTCCCATTGGCGAAAATCAATAAAGAAGAGTGACCAAAAGCTGCAAAGGAAATGTATGAAATAGTAAAATTGTAATTGTAATTCCCACATTTCCCAAACCAGTGAAAAATGTTCTCCATTTACAAGCTGATTAGTATTAGTACTTATTTTTAATGCATGTACTTTTATCCACCTTTATGTGCTTTGTTTAAAAACAAGTTGCCAAAGGAACTACATTATGAGGGAACACTGGCACCTGAACTCAAACCAGACAGAATATAAATGCTTCTACGCAGGCAGCCTTAAATTCGGACAGACAAATGAAATCCATATCTAGAGAGTTAAATAGGTCCATCCCATTTTTTTTAGTTTTCTTGTTTATTTTTCGTCTGCTCCTCCGAAAAGGTACTTTGGCTTTTAAGAGAGATGATATAAAAAACGTTATTCTTACTCAAATACACATACTTAAGTAGAATTTTCAAGTGTCTGAACATTTAAAAGTACTTTTTTTCTGTGAGTACTTTTTACTTCTACTCAGTAGATTTTTATCAAAAATATCAGTAGTTCTACTCCTTTCTTTTCTCAAAACAGGCTTGTTATTTTTTACTTTTCTTTTTTTTTTCTGCAACAACATGGTAGGGCTACATGGATAGCGTGAATGAGTCAGTAGGGGGCGCTGAGTACAATAGTTGTTGATAAGTTGTTTAGTCTCTGGGTGTCCCCCTCAAAAAATATATCACCTGTAAAGTGTTAAGGCAAATTTAGGTTCTTGTACTTTTTACTTTATACTTTCAAAAATACTTTTGAGTACACTTTAGACCATGTACTTTTGGAGTACATTTCTCGGCCTGTACTTTTTACTATACTTGAGTAGATATTTGGATCATCACCTCCGCTATGAAAACCGCCTGGGGTATTATATGCAGCTTGGCCAGACCTTTAATGCTGTTACTATATGATTTTATAAGCTGTAGCAGCTTTGGTTTTCCCACAATTCCTAAACGATGACCCCACTGGCAAAATGAACAGGAGGTTGAAAAAAAAAGGCTGTCACAACCTCATTTTTTGACGTACGCATTAGGGGTGCGACAATTACTCGATTAATCGATGACTAATTGATTAGGAAATTAATCGACAACTAATGCAGTAATCGATTAATCACCAAGGAGTTTAATCATTGTTATTTACAGCAGTTTTTTTTGCTGACACCGCCACCTATTGGTCTACGCAAATTTGATATTGCTTGATACTATTTAAAAATCCAAAATATGATTAATATCATTAATAAAGAAACATGAATATGAGGAAAACCATCAAAATATTAGCCTATAAATTAATTGTAATGAGATTGTGTCCGAGTAATTAACTTAGCTGTTGTTCATTTGTTTGCTAACATGAACCAAAGTTGACTACATTTCAAGTTGACAAGATTAATGTCTGTGTCACTTTGAATATCTAACCGAATAATCGACTAATCGTTTCAATAATCGGCAACTAATCGACTATTAAAATAATTGTTAGTTGCAGCCCTAGTACGCGTACCATTGGGTGACTAGTGCCCGGAAACGCGAAGGGCTAGTTACTAATACTCCTGTGTAGAGTACCTTAGCAGTACGTGAGGAGAGGCTAGCAGCAGACTATGTACCTGAGGAGAGGCTAGCAGCAGGCTAAGGCTCCAGGCTAGCCCCAGCATGCGGCGGTTGCGGTTGTGGGAGCTCAGAGAGTCCAGAGGGTGCAGGATGGCGTACTGTCTGTCCAGGCTGATCACCACCAGAATGGAGGCCGACGCCTGTAGGAAGACAACACAGCTATACCGGGTGGTGTATACATGAGCACTTTTGAAGCGGATCCACCCATAAGCGGACGATATTTAGGCTTTTGGTACCATGTTAACGGGATAAGACTATTCAATACTAGTCCAACTATACTCATACTGTGCTTTAAAACAATTCAATACTAAATTTCTTCTTCTACGCAGAGATAAAGAGGGCTTCTGTTGTTAGTGAAGATGCCTTTTAAAGCGGGCACACATCCACTGGGATACTAAAAGGAGGTGGAAGTGTTTTTCATTAGGACAGGACAATATTTGTTACAACTTTTAATATAACCTTTAAGATAAGTACATCATAAACTGCCCTGACCTGCATGGCGAGCAGCTTAAGGAAAGAGAGCAGGCGACAGAGGGCATCCCCGCCGTGCCACTGCACCGTGACATTCCACATGGCGTCCAGGGGCATCACCACAAAAGTCATCATCAGGTCTGCCGATGCCAGGCTGACGATCAGCGGCCGAATGTGAGAGGCCAGCCGTCGGCCACGCCCCCAACAGACGCTGACCAATAGGGCGGTGTTACTGGAGGCCGCAAACAGGAAGAGGACGAAGGTGGCTCCCACACGCACCTGTGGTGAAATGGTAGGTGATGAGATAATTTTAAAGAAATACGATTTTAATTAAAATATCATCCCAAAATGTAGCAGTTATAAGTCACAGAATTTCGAATCACTAACAAAATCCTATTACCACGTTTTAAAGTAAAGTACAGATAACATTCCATCACTTTCCCTGTACACTGACTGTCCCTCTACATAGACTACCCTGTACACTGACTGACCCTGTTCATAGACTGTCCAGGTGGACACAAAAACTCAATTAATTGTGGGATACTTTCAGTGCACTATATAGGGTACATGGAGAAGACACCCCTACAAAATAGGGTGCGCTATATGGGGGATAGTACACTATATGGGGGATAGTGAGCGATTTTGGACACAGCCAAATCCAAAACGATTACAACCTGGATACAGGTGGTCATTTAAGACAGTGAGATGAGTGGTCATGTGATGGGTGGTCATGTGATCAGAGGTAAGGGTCACACATACCTGGGCAGCCCTGGTGAAGGTGGGCTCTGACCACCCCTCCTCAGGAGACGAGCCATTGGTGGGTGCCTCTGAATTCATCTGGCAATAAAGAAACACACCACAGAGAATATATATATTACTTAATGACACCAGTCCTTGTCACTGGTCAGCTGTGGAGGAATATTACCATTATTCCACCTGCCAGAAATGTGTTTAGAATTGGCACATGGGCACATAGGCGGGGGTTTACGTGCGAAACGCTCCCTTCCCTTCTGTTGGTCACTTCCGGTTCCTGTACGCACACAAGTTCAAAATCTGACCACTAGATGTCTGTCTGTGACCAGTTACACATCACCCCCTTGCTTTGTTAACCATTTTACATAAATATTTATGAAATACAGTCAAAATCCAACTTCAAGTTACTCACCGAGTGGTTACATATTCTTCTGGACCAATAGGCTGGCTGCTGATAATCAATCAATCAATAGACTGGCTGCTAGTAATCCCAAAGAGAATGAGAAAATGGAACGGGTTGCACTGATTACTAAATCATGCATTTGTGGCTCATAGTTCCGTACAACAGCATTTGGGTGTAGAATCGCGCACCGCACGTTACCACCCCCCTTTTTAAAAACCCTGTAGGTGTGTGCTCCCACCGACTAGACATGTTGAAAAATAGACACTGCAAAATAAATGGCACCGGAAGTGATGTTCAGAGTACAAATTTAGCCAGAAATACCTGCCGAACTCGTGTATAGGAGACTGCCTCCTAATCTCGCCTGGGGAGTCACCTGCTTTCTGCCTGGCCTTTAATCTTTTGTGAATTTCAAGTATATAACATTTAACAGGTAATGAACAAGGTCAACACAAAAAGAAAGAAATGCAGCACATAAAGTGGCAATCAGCACATGTAATATGTCAACATATCAAGCAGGGCTACCCTCTGCGTTCAGTGGCATCACTGCATGTGGGAAGAAAAAAAGAAAAAGCAGAGTTTCTCAACATTCCGGTGGATATAGTGAGGTGTGCCTGTTGTCCATGCTTTACAACCTCTCCCAGAAGGTGAGGCAAGCGACACCTTGAGAGGAGGCAGAAGAGGGGCTGTATCAGGGGCGATTTCTTTAAGACTGCAAGGGAAGCCCAGCTTCCCCTAACATATCAGAAAAATAAATGGTCAAATTTACTGTGTCTGTTGTGTGTTTATGTCATTGACTAAATGTGTGCTACAATGCGCT